>JBCNYG010000005.1:24375075-24414474 GCA_039654305.1 Porochilus rendahli | reverse complement strand
GTTTTCTGTAGTTGTATATATATATATATATATATATATATATATATATATATATATATATAAAATATGTGTGTGCATATCTGTTTTGGTGGACTTTTTGAGACCCTCTCACATTTTTTAATGCATAAATCTTTTCCTCTGTAGAGTGGTATAACCTTACCACAGTAATTTTTTTATATACTAAATTATTTCCAGAATAATACGCAGTAATGGGAAATGGAATAGCAATCCGGCGCTCTGAGAATAGAAAACCGCCTGAGGACTGTTGAGATAATATTGTATAATATGTAGTATTGCTGGTGTTCGTTTTTTAGCTTTTTAACCAAGGCTAATAAATGCTGCAAAAAATAATCAAGGAATACATCTTTCTCTTTTTGCCGAGCAATTAAACTCTCTTTTGGGCACGGTAGATGGAACGAGGGTCAAAACACAGGGTAATTACAGGAATGCGCTGCATTCAGTCAGTGACCACAAACAGTGAAGAGGACAATAAGCGTCCATAATTAACAGGCTACATTAAACAGGGGTCAGTGTATTTAATTCAGGCCCCAACCCCTTGTTATATGGGTTTTGTTGTTTGTTTTTTTTCCTCCCACCCTCACGAAAACACTGCTTAGGAAAATAAAATCGACTTGAATTGAATTCTTAGGTGACATGCGTCCATTTGGGAGCGTTCTGTATATTTCTGAGCAGCATTAAAACTGTTGGTGGTGGTTTCACCCCCCCCCACCCCCCCACCCCCCCAACGTTTATATCACAGCAAGACTGTAAATCATCATAAATTGTGCTCTGATGAAGATTTAAAGCTGGCACGTGCTAAGCTAGTCAGAATTGGCGGTGAACACAGTTTCGACTTTCTGTTTGATATATCACCAGGTGTAGTGATTAAGTGCACAGCAGGAGATGTAGACTTATGCTGACTTAAGCTTAGGGTTTTTGTTGTTTTTCTTTTTTTTCCTCCAGCTGCACACATTTATTGTATCTCATATTTACTATAAAGCAGTGCTACATTTCAGCACAGTTATTTTGTGCTTAAATATGACAATCATTTCATCACTCTAGCCAAAAAATGCAAATATGCACAGAATTCTGATGATTCTTTGTCATCTTGCTAAAAAGACATATGTAGCATTGTATCTCGTCTGCAGTCCCATGGCCTTCCCTCAGTTACATAATTCCAATGCAATGGGCAATGGGTGTTACCTCCGACAAGGTTTTACATGTTTTACATTTACTTTGTGTATTTGCTTGCTTGTTAGCAGGATTTCCAAAAACCTTGTGTGTACTTGTGTGGAATTTCTACCACAGGTGGGGCTTGGGACAAGGAAGCCTCCATGCATCAAAATTCTGGATTCAGGAATTTTTTATTTTTTTTGGAAGTGTTGTATTATGACAGGATCAGTAGGGGGTGTTGTGTACTTTATTTGTGTGTATGTTCATGAAATTTCTTCTAGAGGCAGGGCCTTAGAAAAGGAGGACTCCATTCGATTTTGGAGATGATCCAGGTCAAATTTGGGATCCAGAATTTTTTTAAAGGATTTTTTAACGTTTTTTTTTTGGGAAGGGTTGTGTTACAACAGGTACAGTAGGGTGTGCTGTGTAAAAAGATTGATTTTCATGAAATTTCTACCAGAGGTGGGGCAATTAAAAGATAGTGGAGATGATCTGGATCAGAATTCTGGATTCAGGAATGTTTTTAGAGGATTCATTAATATTGTGAGGGGACGGTTTTTCACGGTTTACTTCATATATGCAACTGCTGTGTTTGAAGAAGGTTTATACTCTGAGTGCTCTTGTTCATCTTTTGAAACCTACGATTGCTAATTTATGGACAGATTTTTTTTATGTGTTTATTAGTTATTGCTACTGTATTGCTATTGTTTGAATAACACCCTATAAACTTTTTGTGAATATTTTTAGATAACTATAATACTGTAAAATTGTACCATTTAATTCACTTTGAGAGCATTTGAGAACACCAACATTGCTTTTAAGGTGGTCTTGTAGCATGCAAAGATGTCCTCGTCCCCTCATTCATATGGACGGCGTGTCTCCCCAACAGTGCTTATCGAATTAAGCCCGGTGTCCGTTTTGCCCAGATCTCTGGCCAGTAGGTGATGTGGGTTAGGGAATGAGACTAATCTTCTAAATGGAAGGTCATGTTTACTCCATTTAATGTTCTTTGCCAAGTCGATCCCCTTGGAGAAACCTTTCCTAAGAGTAGGTCCAGTATGTACTCAAAAGCCATAGAGTCAGGAGTTCAGTGTCTCCTATTGTTGACGTTGTACATTCTTACTGGAAAATGCACAGTCATGCTCGCTATTAGAAATTAACTTTAGATCCTGTAAACGCAGCTTTTTTGCAGAACCCAGCCTCTACCAATACAATGCCCTGTGATTTTATCTTTCCCTAGAAACCGTTTCCATCCTCCAAGAAAGAATATATGATACTGAAAATGTCAACTGTCCGGATATGTGCAGTTTCAGTGATTACTCAGTGATCAATGACAACCTTTAGCAATACTATTCAGTCACAAGAAGTTAGTAGTGGGGTTCCATAGGCATGGACTTAATTTTTTAGGGCTGTATTACGATAGACATAAGAATTTTATATGCTTTTTGAGTCATTTCATGTGCTTAGTCCTCTTACAATTTCACTATGGTTGCCCTATGTTTAACCCACTACGGTTTTACGATAACACATATGTGCATCATGCAACGCAAGTACGGCTGTCATACATCAACCGAGTATCGTAGAGGTGTTGTACATGGGTCTGTCTTGCAACAGTGTATGACTTATGTATGAACATCGTACAATTTGACCTTACATTTTCCCCGCAATAGACATTTTTAAAACAACAGGCATTTTCTATTTGTTAACGCAACACAGCACCTTACCCAAAACCTCTGTCTGTCCCTTCTGTCATAGAAGCACTAAATTCATATGACCGGGGGAAAAAAAGCAACAACCAAATTTGTCGACAGGGCTGAAACAAATCTGAATCCAGCACCAGTTCACATCACCCTCAAAGAGAGCTGGAGTGAGCTGAGACAAAAAGCCAAATGATTGTAAAAGCAACACTTTCCTGTGATTGATAACCAAATGAGTGCAGCCGAAACGATTGTGATGTGCTGTAGATTAAATAGAAAGCCCTAACCTCAGCTGACTGTCTCGAACATTGAGAAGGTCACCTCTAATCCCCAAACCCCTGAGGGAAAAACATGCAAAGCATGACGACTTATTGATCTCTCATTCTAAAGATAAACTAACTTGGTTTGCATTTGGCAAGGAGGCTATTTAGCTAAATCAGGAGTAGAAAATAAATGTAGCCTATTTAGGACGTCATTCAACATGACTCTGCCTGGTATATGTTTGACTTTTGAATATGAACCATGGATAAACAAAGCTAGCCCAGAATTTCCATAGTATTTGCCCAGCCCTATGTTTATGGTTGCTTGGAAACCTTATTGACTAGGCTACTGATTTCTGAACTCTGTCACCAGGGACCCTTTTTACTATATAATAAATTCCGTGGGCCGCCTCAGTACAGATTTATTTCATAAACATTATTAAAAGAATAGAAAGATATTATTTTTGTTCTTGAACTTTTTACCAGCAAACTTATTACACTTGAATAGACTTTGGTGCTTGGAACCCTTACATAGCGTTCCATGGTGCTGGATATTATACTCTTACTTTGATTCATTCATGATTATTTATTTATTAAAGGAAATGATCCAGTATTACTTAAGTGTTACATGAGTGACAAATGTATGCAAACCTATATAATTAGCATGATTTTGAAGGTGTTTTCAATCAACAGGCTGAAGTAACCTTCAATTATCCCCTGTGAAGCATAGGAGATACTATGTTTTCAAGGGCTGTCCACATCCGCCGACACAGCAGACACTTCTTGTTTACATTTACGGCAGTTGGCAGACGCTCTTATTCAGAGCAACTTACAGTTATCATTTTTATACAGCTGAGCAATTGAGGGTTAAGGGCCTCGCTCAAGGGCCCAACAGTGGAGATAGTGAGGATTGAACTTCTGACCTTCGGATCAGTAACCCATATATATTTATGTTGAATGGTCAGTAAGGCACATCCTACCAGCCTATTGAAACTGGGACATTTGAAACTTGACCTATTTTTCAAGGTCACAAAGGTCAATTCATCAAAAATGTCTTTTAACCCTTTAGAGACAAGAATGCATTTCAAGGGTTTTTTTTGGTTTCATTTGTTCGGGAGGGGTAATAGTGACTTGGTAGTAGGGTGCTGGGTCTGGGGTTTAAGCCCGACTATCACCAAGTTGTCACTGACCGCATTGTGATTTGTGAATATCGGTTGGAATTTTCACCGCTTCTCTGTACTGGTGTGTCGCCAGACCCCATTTTATAAACCACAGCTCCTGGTTAAAAAGTTTTAGCTAATGTCATGTAACAATGAATAGCAAGCTACTTAGCTATTTAAGTGCTTCATGTAAAGAATAATGTACAGCGAGCTGGTCTTTATTGCGAAATGAACCCCGACAGGAGGGGATCGGGACGTCGACATGGAACAGAGGGTTTGTGCATCACTTTAAAGGGGTTTATTTTGCCATAGTAACTGGCTTACTACTACATAGTCCTGCTTGTTTCATAGTTGCTTAATAAAGAATTTAGTAACTTGACAGAAAACACTGATCTAAAAATGATTTTATGAATTTTGTGCCGCTGCTGATGACAAGATATATTCTGTAGGTGGAATGCAGTGTGCGTAACTCTACCATAGCCAATGCCATGTTCAATTGAATGTTTATTTCATTCCTGTCTTTTTCCATTTTGTTTTTTCTATATTGTTCAGCTCTCCATGGCTTCTAAGCTCTGTTCCTTTTCTGCATTACGTTCTTGTTCTTTTTGTTTCCTTTTTGTTTTCCTGGAGACACTTCAGCCATGAGTTTAAAGTTTCATGCTTTCCAAATTTATTGAAATGAATCCTTTAATGTTCTGGCCATCTGTTAGTCAGAGCACATTTTGGGTGATGTTTTACTCATTTGTCCGCATATTCGGAGTTTTCCCATAAAAGGAAATCTCACCCGTTTGGTAAAGGCCTGTATTTAAACATTATTGTTATTGTTGCCCCAAATCAAAAAATAAAGTGCCAAGAAAATTTTTACAGATTTTTTTTGGTGTGGTTTTTAAAGGGTTAATATCAAAGAATTCTTTCATAATAGTTATTTGTTTGTTTTTGACAACTTGATGCAAACAGACCGTATTAGGTAACAAAGTTTTGATATACTGTTATACACAATAACTAATAAATTATAGACCACTATGTATAACTGAAGCTCGGTAGCCGAGTAATTAGCACTGTCCTCGCACAGCAAGAAGGTTCATGATTCGATTCTCAACCAAGAGCCTTTCTGTGTGGCTCGTACATGTTCCATGCTTGTGTGGGTTTCCTCAGGCTACTCTGGTCTCCTCTTACAGTCTTGCACATTAGGTCATTTGGCTACTCTAACTTGTCCATATTTGTGATTGTGTTTACGGTTGTTTTAACTGTGTTAGTAATGTGATAGACTGGTGACCTGTTAAGGGTGTATCTTGCCTCTTGCTTGATGGCGGGCCTTATTAGATTTACGCTCTAGCTGATTTAAAAAAAAAAAAAAAACATTTATTAATGCAAAGTACACAAAATGGTCAACAGTAGAAGGAACTTCAAAACTTTTTAACTGGCAAAAGTGTATTTTCATTGTATGATATGACTAATCCTTCATTGGTGGTGGTGTTTTTTTTCTCTCTTCTTTTTTCTTGGGTCGCAGTAAAAAGCTGTAGCTGTTCATTGTGTGCCTAAATAAAGCAATTTTTAACCAACGAATTGTCTGGGGTCATTCACTATCCCCCGCAGGACCACACATTTCTTTAAATTACAGCTCGTGAAGCTAATGATGGGGAGCGCTAATGTGCCTGGGTGCTAGCAGGCAGAAGCCAGAGGGTTTTATTTACAACCTCATTTCGTCTTAGTCTCATTGTGTCTTATTATCCAGTCCTCCATTCATTTAGATCTAACTAGTGCTGGATAGAAACCTCATCCTCTTATCAGGTACTACCAAGTGGGAAAGCATTGACTTTCATCTCGCAGTTCGGTGACTAAGGAGTTGGTACCAACCGCTGCGTGTGGTATTTCTGCTTAAGAAATGATTTATGCTTTAATGTGTTGTGCAATGGACCATTACTAAAGTCTTTATCACCTACCGTTAACTACACAAAGCACAATCAAATTCAATCATATTGTAATCTTGTTTACAGCTGCACTTGACAAGTCTTAGTCCTCCCTTGTGGTTGCTGGCACAGAAATAGCATCTCGGGGTGTTTACAAAAGCGAAATGGATGAATAAATCCAAATCCAAGAAATGCAGTCTGCCACTCATATCGTACACAGGTCTGTAAAGCATGTCTCTGAAAACAAAAGTCCAGTTCACCCCCCCAAAAAAAGATCCACTCGATGATCACTGTGGTATAAGAAGACATAAACCCACTTGTAGTTCTTTGAGAATATAATCCACAGTCAACCTCGCTTCACCTTGGATTGCATCCCACCACTCTGTCATTGATTAATGTCTAATTACAGAATGCCCTGAAGTGCTTTTATCCTTAAACAGTGTCCGACCACAAAAATCAGTCATCAGTGCATAGTAATATCTTGTTGGATCACCTTTATCCTTGATTACAGAGAATCATCGCCATGGTGTTAATGCTTTACTTGTTTGGGTCGAGGCTCAGCAACATTATGTGGCAATAAATTGAAGTCAGCAGATGCCCTGAATGTACTGAATGACCAGGTTATCCCATCAGTTGGACATTTTCTTTCCTGATTACACAGATATAAAATCAGTATAAAATGCAGTATAAAAATCTGCTCAGTTATTTATCATGGTTCTTCTGCATGGTGATTGGTAGGAAGCATCATGTTCAGTTTAGTTGTGCAGTTCTTGAATAATGCTAAAAACTGTTTCTTTTACATGGCTGAAGATTTATGAATATAATAGTTAATGCACGTGTAATATCGAATCAATCAGGCCTGGTGGTAGGGTGCTGGATTACTGATCTCAAGGTAGGGAGTTCAAGCCCCACTATCACCGGGTTGTCACTGCTGTCCCCCCAGTGCAGTTAACTGGGTTATCAATGGCCGGTCATGTCTCTCACTGTCTGTGGTCAAAAAGAACCATTGCTGACTTTTGTAAAAAGTAAACCATTGAGTTGCCTTCAGTGCGTTTCTCCAATGCAATGACCTGGCGAGCTGTCCAGGGTGTACTCTGCCCTAACCCCAGAGTCATCTGAGATAGGCACCTGCCTCCCTAATTAGGAATAAGCGGTTCAGAAAATGAATGAATAAATAAATTCTTGTTTGGCTTCCTTGCCACTTGTAACCCCTAGACATCTAGGAATGATTCCTGTACTTCAGTCTCAGACACTTACTCTAAAATGAAACAGCTACTATTTTAGGTTGTAGATTTATTTATTTATTTTAAGGTAAAATACAGACTTCAATAAATAAAAACAACAAAAATAATAATATCTTAAAAATGTTCATCTCTCCATTAGACTAGCTGTCCCACTCTGCCGGTGTTGTCCTGAAATCTTTCAACCCTTTGTGGAGTAATGTTTATTAGAGAAAGTTTTTATTTTAAAGCGTATGTCAAACTAATTGTTTTATGCACCAATTTTTATCATGGTTCGAGGCTTAGGATTTTTTTTTTTTGGGTGGGTACTCATTTATTGTGAAACTTCTGTATATATGACTCCTATGTGAAACTATATATGACTTCTTATATAACTTTATATGGCTTCTCTTGCTAATATCATAATGAAAACTGGAATGATTCAGGATACTATATTATATACAGCATTCAATACCAGCTGCTGAGACCTACATGTGCATTTAATATTAAATACATATCAAAATGTTTTATTGGTGTTTTTATGGAGCCGCGCACAATTTTTTTTTTGACCCATTATAGAAGACGCACAAGACGGATCAGTGGTACATGGCAACATTTAATGAAGATCCAGTACTATAAAACCCCAGATGGCACCAGTAACCTTTTAATGTTTATACTTTAGTAATACGTTTGAGGCTATAAATAAGTAGTAAGTTCATTTATTCACAATAGTTAAGGTTTTTACCCTCATTGGTGTGGCATGTATTCACTTTAAACTAGTTTCCTGGACTCCAAGACATGACGCCATGTAACCGGCTGAAACAGAATATCTAATTCAAAAGCGGTGATCGTTAATTTTTTCACACAAAAGAAATTGCAAAAGAGTTGCAGATGAAGTCGGCTTTTTAAAAATGTCCATTGTGTTTTTCTCCCTTGATCCCTCGTGGTTGCTATACCACTTTGAAGATGAGACTGTAATGGACTACAGTAAAGCAAAGCAAAAAACAAATAATAATAAAATTTAAAATAAACCCCAAAACACACATTAAACTCTTTAGTATACTGTATACTACATGAGAGTGGTGGCATGTAATTGGTTTGCTATTTCAGAATAAGACTTCTTTCCTACTTTGCCTTCTTATGGGTGCATCAATGTGGACAAGTATAGCCATCACTCAGTTTTTTTTTGTTGTTTTTTTTTCCCCTGTCAAACCAAAGAGGAAGGGACTATTATGTATAACACCCAACTTCCCCCCCCCATTAATCTACAGTTTGGACATGAGGACCAGCCAGTGATGAGAATATTAGTGAGTCTACTGGGGCTGTCAAGCACATGACTCTCTTTAGGGCAGAAGCGATGGGGTATTGACAGGAGGTTGTGCCCCTACACTTTATTGTCAGTGACTTAAAATACACCCCTGGAGTGAGGCCTAGGGGGGAAAAAAAACAAACTGTGAAATTTCACCCTTGAAACAAGAAGGGACTGCTGTGTCTCGAGCTGTCTGTTAAAGCTGGAAGCAGGAGCGTAAGGGCATGGCGTCCCCTCGCCTGCAGTAAACACTTCCACCGATTTCAAAGACGCTCACTGTGACCACTGGGAAAGATCCGTCCTCTGTGATTGTTCTTCTACTCATGAAGTCGAACGACTGTCATGCTTGGGATTGACTTTTATTTTTGTTCCCCAGTGAAACACGGTCAGCTTCAATCAGCGTCGTAAAAAGTGGAGGGCTTCTGTTCATTTCTTTCTTTTTTTTTCTTTTTGCAGAAGGTTAGAAACTCACGACTTTTCAATGCCCTGTTCCTGAGTCATCCCCCTATTTATGAGCACCTATAAAATCAAAGATGGTCCAGCTCCAGGAGCAGATATTCGAGAACGATAATATAATCAATCAGAAAAGGTGAAGGACAAGGTTTTATGGCATCAAGGTCAGAGCCTGTCTTCATCCTGTTCTTAGCCCCTGTCTATGAAATACAACTTTGGGAAAAGTTGTAGCGAAAGAGTGTGTCATTATTTACGTGTAGCTCTAAAATCTACCAGGCATGCCAAACAGAATGGAAAACAATAAATTAGGCGACACTGGAGCAACCTCAAAGTTGAACATTTTCGCATATCATGTTTCTTGAACAGTATGCAACAGTGATACATCGTGCATGATCTTCAGCGATTATTTATAGTTAGAATATTGTGTTTTATCTGTTTGTATTTGCATTTATTGATGTGGGACTTTCGAAACAGAAGGTCGCTGGTTTGATGCCTTGCTGTCATCATAGTCAGCTGTTTCATGAGCCAGAACTTTTGTCTGATGGCATCTTCTGACGATGTTCATTTCAAACATACTTTTAATATAGTGTTTACAGAGGCATACTGTGTGATGTGTGTCGTCAGCACACTGTGTAACTGGAGAGGCATTCAGAGTTCAAGGTACTTCCTCCGCTGTATGGATTATGTAGTAAAGAGGTCCTATATGGGAAATGCCCTTACTCACAATTACTAGATAAAATGTGCTAATCCTATCATATGCTGTATTGCATGTAGACGTGACCAAATTAGCAAAAAAAAATGCTCTTGGTTTGAAGATTTAAAACATGGCTGGGGTTTGACCTTTCAAGGTAAAAGTTTGTCATGTTTACGAAGGTCCATTTATGGTTTCCTATTATGTTCCCATGGAAACGGTATTTATCCGTGCTTAAAGTTTAGTGCATCTTCAAGTTTTCAAATAGTAATTAATTAATTTATTTATTTTTGGCACTAGTACATCAGGGCATGCTTGACCTGTCTCCCAGTGCACTGAAAGAGAAGATGACCAATCAGAGCAGAGTAGGCACAGTGAGAGTGAAGACCATAAATGGGAGGAGGAAGCCAAACAGCACTCAAAAGCAGCATTTCAGTGGGAGGTGGGGAGGCAGAGCCCTGGAGAACTGCAGAGTTTGTAATTTGGTGCTCCCATAATCCCACTGAAACATAATTTAAAATTTTAAATCCAGTCATAGTGTTCATATGAGCTGCAGATGACTTGCTAAAGCTGCACCAATAATACATGTGGGTTTCAGTTAACTTAGAAAATGACAAAGACCTCAGTGAATGAATGATACATGAAACACATTCCTTGATTACTTTGACCCAAACCAGTCTTTTGGTTCTTGTTTGCTGCCTGTTCATCATCTTAATTGTGTCTGAGGCTCTTAGTCTGCTCCTCTTGAGATTAGTTTTTCAACAGTTTGTTTCTTCCAATCTCTATATTCTTTGCTGCAGCATGTGTCTTTAACTGGCGGAGTCCTGGATGCTCTTTTTCTGTGGCGTTTTTCTTTGATGCTAGAACAGAAAAAACATCAGAGTGGCTATTAACTTGTCCTCAGTAAGCATTCACTAACTATTGATTGGCACACAGTGTGTGAGTCACGCCTCATCCCTGCTGGTAAGACTTTTTAACAAAAATATCCAATGAAGCCTCGATAGTGGAGCACGTTTCAGTGCATTTCCATTTTTTCTGTTGCTCATTAATGAGTGCTCAGTCACAGCCCTGCCTAATAGATCGCACTGAAGGCCAGACATTGCGCTTGCTATTCACAAAGCACGAAGGTAGGTGTAAGCCAGTTAATTAGGACTTGCAGATAAGAGATTATGATCTACCCGTGTTGTTCTCTTTCAGGTTCAGGTTTCTGTGGACAACTTGCTGAATTTTACCTTTTGTACTGTTAAAGATCGAAAAGGCTGGCGATCATAACAGCAGGCGAAGGGAAGCATGAACATGTTTTGGTTTATCAGTTAGGGTATCATATGAAACACACACACACACACACAGACACATATAATGTATTAGTCTTGTCGTTGCACGAAACCAGCATTTCATAAGAGTTGTGTGTTTGAATTGGGGACAGCTGTGTTGACAGGCTGCGTGGTAAAATTTGTTCAAACAGGATTATACACTGCAGGATTATCTGCCTTTTGGAACTGGTGAAAGGAAGAAATGAAAATGCCAGCAGATCCAAGCCAAGAAACCATCAGGCTTTGCCTAAACAAACACAATTATTAAGGCAATTAATGGACACAGCTTGTTTCACAATTGTTCCCTTCTCTCGGTTGCCGTTTTTTTTGTCTGGTGTGTTTGTACAGCGCAACAGTGGCACCGACGACGTGCCATGGCTATGCACTAACGTCTGTTTCGCTTTATGCGGTTTTTTCTACTCAGTAGAGTTTGCTTTTGTCAGTCCATACTTGGTTGGAGGATGGCATGGAAATATTTGGCTATCGAAGACTAAGACATTGTTGTAATTGGCCTTTTTTCAAAAAGTCTTTTTTTCCACATGACTACAGAAAGAATCTGCTGAACCTGTGAAGAATGTGTGGAAATCATCCTACCAGACTTCTAGTCTGAATCTTGCTGCACGTATTTCGAGTGTAGTGGGTAGCACAGTTTCAGGCTCTGTGATTAGAATGCCTCCCGAACACCTCCCTGGACCCCGGAAGATGAAGCGCGTCAACGGGGTCTTGGTGTGGAGTTTGCTTCCGTGGGTTTACCCAGGTACTCCAGTTTCCTCCCTCAGTCAAAAGACATTTGCATTAAGCTAATTGGCTGTTCCTGAGGTGTGAGCTCGAATGGTTGTATGTGTGTGCGCGTGTCGGCCTGACGATGGACTGACGAGCTGTTCAGACTGTACCCCACCTTCCCGAAATTTTGTAACCCTAGGCAGAAGGCACTGCCGTTAAATAAAATGAAATCTTATGCCCAATCAGATTTCAGAATCCAGCACCTATGTATAACGCTGGGTAATTAAAAGCAAAACAGAAAGTGCTACCTCAATAGCCACATGATGATGTGCCTCTTTTATCTAGCTATACCCTCACTCTTTTTTAAAACCTGGTATTTATATCCAACTTTTCCCACAAGGGCCTCCACATCTGACATGTCATCACCGGTTGGTTACTTTGGCAGGGAAGCAAAAGTGCTGACCCTCAGTGAGTGCTGCATGAGGTGAAGAGACCCTGGTCAGTGCCCTTCCTGAACTCAGACAGAGAGACTTGTTAAATTGTACGCTGTTAATTTATAGAGGCAGTGATGTGTCTCATGGGGGCAGGAGGTCAAGTCTATTTGCATGAGATTCCCATCGAAGTCAGTGCACAGGTCAAATCTTAACCAGCCACGGGGTGGGTTTGGTGAATCTCATTTCATTCAATTCATTTCGTTTATTGTATCGATTTTGCATTAAGTGTTTACTTTATTTCCAAACTTCAGATTATCATAAATATTAGCAGCCCTGATAGTAGTAAGGCTGGAGATCACAGGTTATATCATTATAATCATTTTAGTACATTGTAGTTTCCATAGTAACAACTTGAGATCTGTTCAGAGGATACTCCACATTAAAAACTGGATTATGTAAAAATGGATTACATAAAGTATTCATTGACTTTTCTGTGAGGCAACCTTCATTCAGCACTTTTTAAAGACACTTCATTTGTACTTAAGAATTCTACCAGGGGTGTTTGCAGTGATTTATTATTTGTATTAGCGCTTTGTAGTATTTTCCCCCTTTCTTTACCTGGCACGCATCAAAAGACACCAACCTCACTCCAGACCGTCCTTGGAGTCCACTCCTTTGGTGGGCGAGGAAAGGATAAGGCCAGAGTTCTTGTCTTGGATGTTGCACCCACCGTGCTACTGTTGGAATGGAGATTGTGCAGCAACTCTAGGGATGAATTGAGTAGCTGCAGCTGAAAGCGATTATGCTGCTTCGGGCAGGCAGGCAGAATCTTGTATTGCAGCGTGAGGTTCAGCACCGAGGACAGCGCCTTACTTCCCCAGAAAAGCTCAGACACCTTATGTTTATGGTGCGACAAAGCTTGCTGTCACAGGATCGACAGTGTCATGTGTGATGAGCCAAATATTGATGTTGTGACAATAATAATAATTACGTCGCTTCGTCTCGGAATTGATGGCTCAGAATAACCTTGTTAATTATCTTGCAAGCCCAAGGCACACTCTTTCATGTTTGATTAACTGAAAACTGTTTATGTCTTACTTTTTAGTCTTATGAGAAATCATGAAATTTAGTCCCCAGCAGGCTCTGAGAGTTTACACATGCCTGAAGTTCGTATCCAAAGTAAATCAGACTGGGACCAAGCAGTTCAAAGTTGGGGTCTTGCTCAAGGACTCAGCTATGATGGCTTGTTGCTGCTGGGATTTGAACTCACAGTCTTCTTATCAGCAACGCAAACTACTCAGCCGCCACTTTGCCGCACAATTCGATCTCGATAACACAGTCAGAAATGATATGCAGCTTAAAGCAACCTTAGTTGTAAGCCGAGCTTGTGGGAATACGCCCGCATTTAATAGTTCCTGCAACACAAGCGTGGTCTGTTTATATTCCACAGATTGCTGATCTTGGAAAGAGGGGTATATAATGCGGCCACTTTCTGTGACTTTGGTTTGTCCTGCAGACCTAACTTGTTACCTGAAGGTTTTACCGTTCCTTCCCTCTGCACTACCAGCTACCATTTTAGTAATTAACTAGGGCCCAAGTGGAACCCCGTGATTACCCAAGGATCCCTCTCATGCATGTTCACAGTCGTAATATCACTTAACTACTAAGTGTTTTTTGTTGTTGTTGTTTACTTTCATGTTACATTAGCCGCGTTGAAATACTGCGTCTCCTGTGGATATTCTTAGTCATTTAAAGGACATCTGCTTCATCTAAGAAGTTCTCATTCATCATGGGTAAAGGGAAGACAGTTGCCTTTACCATTGTGCATTATGTTTACAGATTGCAATAATGACTTGACTGCTCAATTGCACAGTCGTCAAATGCTAAGCGGTTTAGCAGTATCTCCTTTAAAATTCTATCTGCTACTTGTACTTAAGAAAAATATGTTGAAGGTCTGGATTAAGCACAGATAATTGTTATAACATTAAAGGCAGAAATAATTTAAGTGCATGCTTAACCACCTATAAATATGCAAGAAGAGTTTCCCTGTGTAATGTTTCAGTCTGACTTTTTTTTCTGAGCTTATCCCGAAACTAGTGCAGTGGCTTGCTAACGTTATAAATCCACTCCAAAACACAAGTGATTCGAGCTCATGTTTTTAGTAGAAATGCACTGATAAACCGGCCACGAACAGGAACCAGACGATTTTCAGGGTAACCAACGATTAGCCGATCGTTCTAACATGTCTGATTCTGAGCCAGTCCCTATCATATCGCGTACGCATGCCACTGAACGCTCATTGGTTACGGGTCAGTCACACAAACTCCTGAAGATATATATAGTTAGCTAGTGAGGAGTTTGTCACCATACGTAAAAACACAACATGCAGAATTTTTAATATGTGTACGGCCAAGGAACCACCGCAAAAACTTTCAAGAAAACAGCCCTAATACCACACTTTAAACACCATCACGAAGCTAAACATAATGAGGCTTACTGCAGAGCTAGCACGTGCACTACACTAAACCGGCTTTTGGAAGGATGTGCAGAGTGGCGACTGCTGAAACCACACTTCCCAGGTCCCACGTGAGTTACATAACATACTTTTACTATAAAATGATAAAAATAATAACAATTATTATTATTAATAGCAGTAATAATCATGATATTGCCAATATTTCCACTACTATTACTACTATTAAGAATAATAATAATAATAAAAGTTTTTGTTTGTATATGCTGTCAGTTTTAGCTGTTCAAAAAATTTGGTATCAGCAGTTCACACCTACAGAGAAATCATAAAACAAAATCATCCTGGAAAATGGTTGTAATCAGTGCAGTTTTTACTGATTACTTTAACAGTGGAGTCATTCAACCACTTCTCTTATTCAGTTAAGCCATGCGTTTTTTTTTTTTTTTCTGTAGAGGTTTCAAATGAACGAATCGTGAAATGAAGAATGATTATCTTTTTGGGTAGACTACAGGGAAATGGCACCATCTGATTTGTTTGCTATTTTGGGATAGCAGACATTAGTGCATACCACATAAAAGCATTGCAGATTGATTAGCTTGCTATCTGCGACGGCCTGGCGAGCTGTCCAGGGTGTACCACACCCTCGCCCACAGTCGGCTGAGTTGAGCGCCAGCCCCTCTGTGACCCTAATTAGGATTAAGTGGCTTAAATGAATGAATGATAAGAAACATAGCAAAAGGGAAGGAACAGGAAGTCAAACATGATTACACTTTCATGTTCCAAAATATTTTCAAGAATTAGGCTCTATTAGTCCTCCAAACAGTAAGTGTACATTAGGACGTTATTATTGTTTTTGCAAGTGCTGATTCATCTGATCCCTCGTTTTATCAATAACTTTACTCTTCAGAGGTCTGGATTTAGCGTTGTTTTACGCTGTGTATAGCTGATAATGCAATTCCTGAACAGTTTTAAAGATCAACATGCTTACATATCCGTGATCCGTCACAGCAAAGCGGGAAATTATTAAACATTGTTGAACTTTAAACGTGATTTTCTCCATAGTTACTGCTTAAAAGGCTGAAAATTTTGCTTAGTTGCTAAAAAATCTAGTTTTTTTAACAAATATTTTATAAAATCTGGTATCATTTTAAAGCTTAGGATATCCGCGACAAAATGTTACCAATAACCCAATATTAATAATTTCCGGCTTAGTACCCACTTCGCTGTGAAAGAGGGCGATACAGGCGTCACAAATATGACACTGGAACTCAACAGTCGACTGCCTGGGTCATATAACCAGGAGAGCATTAAAAACAATCATTAAAATGTTATTACATTAAAAAGAAAATAAGAGACTTTTTAAAAGCATATAAATATTACTATAGAAAGTCTAATCCAGAACATCCTTGCATTTCGGATGCGATGTGTCTGAAAGTAGTGTAGTAAAGTCCTTGTAGTATCTTGGCAGCACTCCAGGGCAGTTATTTCCAGTCATACAGGCTCCTAACATTTTAAATGAGGAGAAACCTACAAAACTACAACAAAAAAGGGTGACTGCTTTCTCTATCATTTGTCTTGACAAAGCCAACCCTAAATTCAGCACTAGGAGTAATAACACACTGGTAAAAGTGAGGCAGAATCCCAAATGACTTGTAGCCAATAGGAAACGTTTAGAATTGACAGTTTTTAATTTTATAGTTATTTCCAGGCCATATTCAAGAAAAAAAAAAGTTTTAGTAATGTTTTACCCAAAGGGCTAACTTTAAATGAATCATACAGGACTAAGGTGTGGTTTAACAGATGTCTTGTCAATATGTTAGCTTTGCCGTTTGGTTATTCCAGTGTTACAATACAAAACAAAAAGACCCATTATGTCAGTTAGCTGCTTTAAAAAAACATCCTGTAATAATTTTTGTCGTGGGAATGTAGCATGGATACAACAGAGAAGACATGGATGTCATGGGTGTGACATGGGTGAGGTGGATTTGAAAGCTGCGTAGTTTACATATAAAAGTGTTCCTCTTCCTGTTATTCTCGGTTGACGTATGACAGTTGTATGTTAGTAGTATGGGCACTAAACCTGACACTTTTCGAAAATTGTTTGATTATACGAGTATATAAGGAGGTTACTAGTCTTGTGCGTTTAACACGGGGCAAACATAGGACTGTGGTATGAAAACTACGATCTGGATCATATCAGATGCCCAAAAAAGTTTATGAAGTGATATTATTGGAACACAGCTGTAGGAAGGCGTAGGACGTCTCACAGCGGTACTAGAACATGGACTTGACATTGAAAATGACCAACAACATGAGAATGTATGAGCATTTTCCAAACTCGGCATTTACCATAAACGGGTGGGTTTAGTACAGCATGTCCACAACTGTCCTAGGAATTTTTCTTCTCTTTTGTTTATTTATTTATTTATACAAGAAATGCCTCTAACTCCGGTTCTGAGGCTCTGCTTGGATCGGTTTAAAGATCCAGTGTGAGTAAAGTCATGCTGTATGCTAGCTACTATTTTGGTATGTTATCAGTAAACAGGTGATTAACCCATAGGTGAAGTAAGGTGATAGTCATTATTCTGAAGTTTGCTATGAGGAGGCGTTTACTGTGACACTACTTCCATAAATGCTATTTTGTCAAAACTGAAGTTGTATCTTGAGGAATTAACTTGGTTTAGAAAGATTTTAATGCGTAAAGGCTCTTGCACTCCACTGAATGAAATATTATCATTAAATCATGCAGTTTATCAAAATGTGTGTTCCTATTCGGATTTACACACCAAGAATGAAATTTGGTATGTTAAAATAGATTGTTTATTGTATAATTTCAGATGAAAAAATTATTTCCACCACTTTAATGAAGGTTTTGCCGGGTTGCGTGTCACACAGTTGTACGACGAGCAGAAAAGCCACTAAACAGCTTTAGTGGTGAGTTGTCATGTTCAGGAGCCAAAGCAGCTGTACTTCACCCTTGGATGCTCAGAACCATGAGCACTGTTTTCTTTATGAAGCCCATTATCCCGTCCCTCAACTCTTGAATGAGATTACGAAAGTCTGTAGGCTCCATTCCAACAACCCAAAACATTCATGTTCTTGAGATTGCTGCATGACCGCAACGTCTTCATCGCTGCTGAATGACTCCATCATTCACGTAGAACACAATTGATCGTTTTAGCGTGAAACCAGCATGAAAGAGGCACAAAGTCGATTGTGAAATATAAAACAAAAAAAATACAAATTAAAAATTGCAATGGACACAATTCGCACAGAAATTTGTCATCACAATTTCATGTCATATTGAATATGTGACTGCCTTTAGACTAAAGATGCAGTAGCGCTCTTATATTTTGTAAACCTCATATGAAAAGATACCTAATGTGACACTAGCAGCTGTAACTCACCTGAACTTATTGTGTCTGCTTGCATATAGGTTCCTTTTGTATTTCTTATAAATTTCCAGGAAAAAATTACTTGAAATATATATATATAATATAATTTTCCTTGTGTTGTTCAGGTTTTTCACATCAGAGAGGAAAGGAGTTCGGAAGACATTAGCTAGTCTAGTCTAGTTTTGGCGATGAGATATATGGTTTTCGGGCGTAGTGTTTAGCACGTCCCTCTCACTTCAAGAAAGTCCTGGGCTCTAGGATAGTGTCCGGCGAAGGCGTTTCTGTGTGGACTCTGCATGTTCTCCCCGTGCTTGCATGGGTTTCCTCAGGGTACTCTGGTTTCCTCCCATAGTCATGTCCAATGACATGTACAGCAGGCGAACTCACTGTTCTAAATTACCTCTGGGTGTGAATTTGAGGGTGAATGCTTGGGTATTTTAGCCCTGCGATGGACTGGCGAGCTATTCAGGGCTCACCCCGCCTTCTTCCGGAGTCGGCTGGGATTGGCTCCAGCGTCCATATGCCCAAAATAAAGGATAAATCTGTTTAGAAAATGACGACATCAAGGGAATGAAAATGACACATCAAGGGAAACTTGTAGGGTTTTAGCATTAGCATTAAAGATCTCATTCTGATTTGCCATGACTACATGTTTTGGTAGCAGGAGGGTGAAATAATTCATTTTGCCTGTTTCATCTGGACTTGCGGTAAACTAGCAACCTGTATGGGGTGTATCCCGGCCTCTTGCCCAAAGTCATCAGGGATTGCTTCCAGCTTACCTGTGACCCTGATGGCTGGGCAGTACAGAAGATGGAGGGATGGTTTCATTTCGCTGCATGTTCCTGATATTGCAAAGCGATCCTTCTGCCATCCACTCGTGTTTAAAGACAGCCAGGACAGCTGATGGGTTACCAATTCCAGTTTCAATAAGCCGTTGTCCATCAGAACCTCAGATTCTAGTTCTGTGCTTGACAGGAGTGGAAGCAGATGCAGTCTTCTTCTGTTGTAGCCCATCAGCTCCAATATTCAAGGTTTTGTGCGAGAGATTATTGAAGCTGACGTAGCCTTGCAGTCACCTCCGACCATTCCTCTCTGATCTGTCTCATCATCTAGGTTTTCTCCATAGTTTTTTTTTCACGGCATTCAGTGTAAACCGTAGAGGTTAGTTATAAAAGTCCCAGGGGTTCAGCTGTTATACAATTAAAGCATAACTCATTTAATAACCTTTTTTCGCACTCTGTGCTCTAGATGTGCTAAAGTGGAGAGATAAGTGCAGCGAGTTGGCAATGCTAGCTGGAAGGTACTTCAGAAAGTTTTGCATAGATGTTCCTTTTGTCTTTGGTTTGCCTTTTTGTGTGTGTATATATATATATATATATACACACACATTTATACATATATAAAGTAGCCAAATTTGGATTATTCCATTAGAATTTAATTCATATTAGCCTACACACATGCAAGGCTTGACATTAACTGTGTCAGTGTTGAAAATTGGCAACCACTTCCTCTGTTTTCTCTGGTTATTTATAATAACTTTGGCAAATTTATGAGTCTATAACAGAGGCAGAAATTTCAGAAGGCCTTCACTGTAATGACAGGAATCCGAGTCATTTCCGTTTAGTAATTGATGCGAAATACAATGTGTAAAAATGTACCGGAGTTTAAGAGAGAGCGAGAGACAGAGAGACAAGGTTAAAAAGAGCAGCATCTGATTTTGCTCTGGGAAATAAACACTTATGAAATTTTAATTAAGAGTGGATTATTTAATATCAATGCACACACATGCTATTTGGACTTCATACACTTACGGTTTATTGGCTTTAGCTTTCAATATCTATTTCGGCATCAAATTGTTTCGACAACCTTTAGCAGTGTGAACATTTATTACTATCCAATGTTGTGCTCAAGGAAAGTGAAAGGAAAGCCTTCTAAATTCTCCTCTTACACTGAACATAAGTTTTTATGTTTTTACATCCACAAAGTTGCAAGCTGATAAAATGTGTTTGATCGTTCGCATTAGCCTGTTCGAAAAGGCTGCCATTTGTAGTCATTTTCACTCTTGCGAGAGTGCAACATTTACGAGAATAGAGGAAAGAACCTCTGCTGTAACGTCGGGTAAATCTGGACCTGTTTTCATTGCTCTAGAGATATTAATGGTTCATCCAAACTGAAGCATTTTGTTGTGATTGTCATTAATCAGTGGTTTTCCTGTGGCCACCCAGCTGGCCATAAATTTGGGACATAAATTTTTAGTTTAAAAAAAGAGAGAGTGTAATGGGGTGAAGCCAAGATTGCATGTCGTCCTAAATAAAACAATTATCAGTCATGTGTATGTGCTAATTCTGTACCTTGTTAAAAAAAACAACACACAAAACACCAAATTTTGAAAGTGCATTCATTCAAATTAATGTTTCTAGAACATGGCTGTCAAGAGTAAATGATGTTTGTTCATTAAAATACTGAATACTTTTTTCTTTTTAAACTCTTCACATGAATAGCTGACAAATAATCAATTAATCGTAACTAATGGTTCCATTTTATTTAAGAACGACTGCGTTTTGGTTTACAGAAGATTAATAATAGCAACTTTGTAGCCATTTTAAAGAAAAATGAGGAAAACAGATGTAGTGAAAGTATTTTGTCCAAATTCCTGTTTATATCCATCTCTTCTTTAAATTCACTGGAAACTTCAACATGCATAACAAAGTTTTATCTTTTTTTCTCGTTAGGAATTCATGACCCATGGCCAGGCTGTCGTTCAAAGTAGGAGCAGGTGCTAACGAGACACCTGAGGGTATTTAAAAAGTACAAAAACCTTATAGTACATGATTAAAAGGTGTGCTAATTGGTCTACTCCTTATTATTCACTGCAATCTTTAACAAAAGTTAGACGAATGCGCTTTGAAATGTTTCTGAAAAGCCAAGCAATATATCAGCCATGCTTTAAAACCCGGCACCGAGAGCATTAACAGACCGAAAAATGATACCTGAGATGCCGCGTCACCTTCCCTGAAGACTTGATGCTTATGGATGCGTGAACTGGGCCCCAAGCCAGCTGCTGATGTCTAAGTCAATCGCAAACCAGAATAGGCAGGAAAGAGAAAACCTCTTTTGTGTCGGCTCATCCATGCTACAGTACACTAACACATTCCAGAGCTTTCATTGGACGGAAAAGCAGCCCAGATAACCCTGAGGCTGCGCGGATGGAACAACCAGCGCTAACAATAAGAAGAAAAAGGAAAAGAAAGAAAAACTCCTGAAAATATAGAATGCAAACTAAGGCAGAGGATGTACAGTACAAAAAGAAAAAGCTAGAATCGTACTGCTGCTCCTGCCTGTGTCAGATACATGAATAATGAACGATACTGAGAGAATTGCACTCCACACTACTCCACACTGTGTGCTGTGGTCTGTACGAGTACCTAAGCTGAAGCCTTTGTTTCTTTTTTTTAAGGTACCAGTGTCATGTAACACATTTCAAAAATATAAACTTGACTCTACATGGAAGGATGGTCCCTTATGAGCTTCGCAAATCCTGTCTGATTTTGGAAGCTAAGCAGGGTTTGGGACTGCCTGGGAAATCCAGGTGCTGTGGAGAGTTAAGGGAATACCTGGCAGTGTACCCTGTAAAAAAAAAACACACAGATAACTGCATTGTGGTAGAAGTATCTGAAGACAATTTTATTATTTGTTGATAAAAATTAATTATAACTTTGGCAGTGCCCATGTAAACAAACAGTGATAAACAGACAGTCGTGGTACTGGGGTACTGATTAGAAGGTCAGTGGTTCAAGCGCCAGTACCACCAACTGTTGGGCCCTTGAGCAAGGTCCTTAACCCTCAACTGCTTGGTTGTTTAAATGCGACAAAAATGTAAGTCTCTCTGAATAAGGGCGTCTGCTAAAAAACACAAATTTGAATGTAAATGATGGCTCAAGTCAATGATGCGTATACATTTCAGTGGAGGTAAAAATGTACATGGCAGAGCGACTGCCACATACCCAATGCAATTACCGCCGTTAGACAGGATGGTTGCGACGTATGCATCATGGATGCTTACATTTCTCTGGCAAGTGCATATTTCCTCCTTATTTTTGACAGACCATTTCCAAAATCTCTCAGAATGGCCATGGGAGTCCCAGCCAACATTGAATTTGCATGTTTGTAGGTGTAGCAGCAACAGTATGTAACAGCCAAGAATACATCATTACCAGTTAATGGTGAGGGTTTGTCTGAACACCAGCTAATTTATATCCAATAATGAGTTTTATAACTAATAACACTCCGGCCCACACCGCCAGGGCCACTAAAGCTTGGCTGGACAAGAACGGAATCAAGCTCCTGTTCTGGCCGGATTTGAACCCAACAGAGAACATCCGGTCATACATTCGACATAAATTAGTTGGACGATAGTTTAGTAACACCACTGAATTTTTGGAAGGCTGTCAAGTACAAGTGGACGAATTTGGACATTTCCAGAAGAAACTTTCAGCAAGTCGTGCCAAGAGACTTGAATGTTTGAGAAAATCTAAAGGGAAAGCAATCCGTAGTGTCTGTTCAATAGAATTCGCATAATTATCCAATATATTTGTATGTTATTGTTAATAATTACTAACATATTGGAAAATACAGACATGGTTCATTTTCTTTTTTCTTTTTTTGCCCAGGAGTGTAAGTAAGACCTTGGCTTAAGGGAACACTAACGGCACACTCAACGGAAGTGTCTTTGATAGTTTGAGACCAAAGTAGTTTTTTTCCCCCGTACCAATTGCGTAATAAGGTGTGGACAGCTACAAGGCAATGAAAATGGGCGTTTTGGTCAAAAAATAAGGTGTGGACAGCTACAAGGCAACGGAAATCAGTCAACTGGCAAAAACTGCTGTTATAAATTCTATCTGCCTAAGTTCAAGCAGACCTCGCTCCTAAAGGGAATGAAAGATGACATGATAGGACTGAGCAGAACCCTTTGGAGTCTTGTCGCTGGCACTGCAACCATTTGTTCCACTGTTAAACTAGCAAACTCAAAATGCTACCACAAGTCACCATGTGTTTATTCTATTAAATTCACATCATTAAGATCAGTTATCCTCGCACATTTCGGAACCGTAAATAAATCTGATGTGATATTAACTGTAACTGTAAAATTATAAAACGGAGAGAAAGTTTATAAACACGTTCATTTGTGTGCGGTGTTTTACAGATTCAGAGATGCCTGATTTATTTTATAATGAAGTAGCTCTAAAAAACAACACCTTTATCTTTTGTCAGTTTAAAGTAGTATTTAAACAAAGATGTCTACGGCTTAATCTGTAATCTGTTGGGAATGGTGAAATCTGATTGGTCCACTATCTCTGTATTAAAAAAATATATGATTTGAGTGGGTAATACTTAAATCAAAATGGCTACACTTGCATTTTGACGGGGTCACTTTGGTGGCATCATATTGTGCATGAAATTGGAACAGTAAGCCATAAAAATGCAGTTTTAGCTCGCTTTCTTGTGATAACTCTGAATGAGTATTCTAAACAGGTGCCGGTTGCTACACGGCGTTTAGCCTACTTCTGCTCTGAGCGGATTTTAAACTCTTGAGGGCTGGACAGAAGGACAACTGTTTGTATGATCCATGAAAAAAAAGGCATACTTTCCACCACATAGTTGGTTATAAGTTGAATGAGACAGTGGCTGCAAGGAAATGTATTTGAATAGAAAACCATTCAAGCCAATGTTTTGTGAATTAAAATGAAAAACTGTGATGCGTTTGAGGGTTATTAGGAATGATAAAATTACGAGTATGCCTGTAGTAGGACTGATTATAGGGGTTGCAATGTAATATGGTTGCAAGTCTACAAGCGCAGCGGGATATGCTCATTTTTCAGGGCCATCCGAGTCACTTCCACTCTTCAGGGGCTGCTGTAGTATGATTTCGGTATCAGCGATAAATTGTCATGATAAATATGTAGTGTTGAATTTTCATTATGTGTTCTGATGTGCAGAGATCTACAGGAGGATGTTGTCAATTATAGTAAGTCTTCAGCACTGTACATCCACAAAGAGCATGCTGAGACTGCTATATTTTTGCCTTGGTCTATTTTAGCAACCTTTTGTAGCTTTCATGGCTTTAAACACATGGCAAGGTATTCGCACTCAAGAATTTCCATTTCTTCAAAGTCTATCGCAAGCCGCTTGCCTATTTCCAGGTTTAACGGCATATCAAATTCAGGGTCTGGAATTGAACTCTTTCTTCACCAACATCTTTCTTCCTCTATTGTATCTGTTGCCGTGTAGTGTACGGCAAATCCGACGCTGAAGCCGCGAGATACACCAAGATCTGTGCTTACCGGCTTTGCAGGCTCGACAAAACAACGCTTTGTTGTAGAGATTAAAGCCCAGTATAAAAGAAAAGCTCTGGTGGAGTGTGATATGGAGGTGGCGTTCAGAGGCTGTACAAGGAGTCCTGTTTTTATTGCCGCCTAAGCAGTCGCCTGAGTTTGTCGGGAACCAGCGTCGCTGTTCGGAGCGTCTTTCAGCTTTATAGGATTAGGAAGAAGTAAAACACTCAGGTGTGTAATGTTATGGGAAAATCATCAAAATAATTAGCTTTAAAAAAGTTACTGAATTGTCAGATTTGATTGGTTATAAGATGCTTTTTCTTTCTATTGTGATTGGTTCTACAGTGTTACAAATAAGCACAGAGAAGCTGGATGTCCCCCGGAACAAAAATTAGTTCATACCACAAACTACTAATCTGAGATTTATACTCACAGTGGCCATTACTGGTTGTCCGGTGGACAGCCTTTTCTGAATGTTAGGTAGTATCGGGTCTATCGAGCTAAAGCTTGCAAAACGTATCGATATGAGATATTTCCAAATTTATTAAGCACAAATCTTGTAGTGCAAGTCATGTTTTTTCAAAACATTTCTTTTTTTTTGTGCATATCTTCAGAAGAAAAGGACAAAAACGTACTTTTACATGACTATGGTGCAGGTCCACTTGTTCCCTCGCTGGCATGTCGTGTTTCCTGTGCATTGTGCATGCACGCCATTCAAGTTTCTATCTGCGCAGACAACATTATTCTCTTTAAATTATGAATAAATTGCTCGATTTGACCCGACAACTTGCTTGTTAACCCGAACAATCCACCAATAACTCAGGTGAATTGTACATTGCTGGTACTCTGCACTAATACGAAGTCACCGACTGTAAACCCACCTATTTTGAGCACTGTTTGAGAATAATAACTCAGTCATTCCACCTACACTGTCAGCTTTTAGTGCCATTTAAGTAAGTAAGTTAAGAGTAAGCAAACTTTTTGTCAGGCCACATCACACCATTCCTTTGTGGATAATGTAGAGAAGAATCAAACATTCGAATCAACGCCAACAAACAGCCTCCATGGTTTAGCATCATTTTAACCAGTAGATAGTGTTGTGATCCTTTTCCAACCCATGATATGCTGTTAATACATTACATCACCAAAAAAAGAAAAAAGTCACACCGTAATATTTTGTGGGGCGGCCCATAAACCTGATCTGGGCTAGACTAGAAAAGGGGGTTAAAAGTAGTGGTTCAGGGAGCATGAGGAATTATTTTCACACATAAACATAGCACCGTAGATTCCTGACTTTTACCTTATTGTCCGTCTTTGGGATGTGTAGGAGGAGACTTTATGGAGTGGTTCAGTTTTCCCCTCGTCTATTCCGGACGTCATTGAAGAATGAACCCGACTCTGGATAGAAATAAAATGTGAGTTTGCCTAAATTTATGGAAGCAATGCCATGGATATTAAAGGGTGTAACCAGGGTAAAACAGGTAAACGCCAGCATTGATGTATTTCATTAAAATACAGTGATGTCATTTAACTTCCAGCTAAATTAAACTATTTAACTGTACAGTTCAGCTCTAAGTAAACATCTGTCATATTTAATTCGATTTTTAATAATAATAATTAAAAAGCATTTTTAAAGCTGTTTAATATTAGCATGAGGTGATCCCTTAGCAAAAAGTAGTATACTTGAAGTTTATTTTATTAAGTATACTTGAGTATAAGTATATTAGAACGTATACTGACTTTATACTTCTTCAGACTAAATCGGAACATTATTTATAAAGTATACTTTAGGTATACTTCCTTAGGCTATTTTAAGTTTTCAAAAGTATACTTGGTACAAGTATAACTTGTAGCATTGATATACTTTTCTTGGTACTATTCAGTATAAATCGAATATACTTCACTTTACTATTCTGAGATACATAAAACAAGGTAAATAATTAATAAACTTCAAGTATACTGTGTCAGTTTTAGTATAAATTTAGCATACTTGTAGTACACTTGAATAAACTACTTTTTGCTAAGGAATGTCAAAGAGCCGCCATTTAAGTCTCTGTGAATGACTTGCTACCATAGAAAAGGCATCTGAACACACACAAAGTGCTGATTTTATTTCTTCACTGCTGTCAAATCTGCTCTTATAAATTATAAATGGCTCAAATCGGTTTGTCGGAGTGATAAATTACGAACCTGAACTTTAACATTGTTCCCCAAGCATGTGGCGAGAGATTTCCTAATGCCAAAAGAGTGTTTTGCTAACATACATAATTGAACGTGCCTAATGTAGTGAGTCATTGCGAGACTTCATTAGAAAAAGCACCAAAGGAAAAAAAAAACAATAAAAATACACCCAAAGTGTGGGTAACTTAATCCAAGTGCCTTGAACTAGACTAATGAGCTGCTGAGAATGGCAGTCATGCCAATTTACTATATTTTTGTCCTTAGCTTCTAGCATTTAGTGCACAATGAACTGTACAATTGTTGCATTAGAAAGTCTCATTAGTCCTAGAAGTGGGTGGAAATTTCGCTGAGATTGTTTATGAGTCTGTTTTTTGATGAATGGTGATACAGTTTAAATGTGTTTGGTGATTTAAAGTCGACGGAAGTTCTGTCCAGAGTTAGTCCCGTCATCCGAATGCGATGGGACGCTTCATTAAGCTCCGGCCGAACATACGCGCCATGGACACCTCAAAAGCAGCATGCTGTGCTTTATGGGATGTTGGGAAAGCCTTGAGGCAGTAACTAGGTTGCTCCAAGCATGAATTCAGGGCCTCCCTGTAGAACCACTCTGATTTTACACTTCATTACCAAAGTCAACCTACTGGGAAAACTAAAGGAGATCTATAAACCTGTTCCACGTTTTCTTAAATCTCAAGACTCTTAATGTCTGCATGACACAGGGAAAAAAAAACTATACAAGCAGCACCAAGAACGATTTGTTCCATCTTTTTACCGTCATTATCCAGCTGTCACGAGAATTGTACGTGCGTGCGTGTGTGATTTATTTATTTACTTCTTTTCTCCACCGCTGCTATTAAAGCTAGTCGCTAAAAAGGCAATCACGCGGTGATACTGCGTTGCTCGTTGCTTAGTTTCCTAGCTCCATGCCTGCACCCATGAATTGTGCTGCTATCAGCGAGCCCAAAGTAGAAAGCTGATATTAAAAGCACTTTCTCTCAGAGGCAAAAATGCCTTTTCCTACATTAATGCCAAAACCAGATCCATTTTGCCAGATAAAGTAAATTCTCTGAGGTGGGATGAATTGGCGTTCACCGTGGAAACCAGTGCCCAAGTGAAACCCCTTCACATTTATTACAGATGATATCTTTTAAGGACTCCGTACACAAAACCATTATCAAGTTTGATTTCTCAGGCGTTTAGAATTCCGCTCGTGCCGCATTTGGTTGACGGCGAATTTGGTTGACGAAATGGCTCTGTGGAATTGCAGACGCTAACAACAGTCTTTATAAACGTCTGCTTCATCTCTTATCCTGAACCTCAGTGCTTTTATCTGGCTTATGGGGCGGATTGGCTTTCCAGTGGGACTGCACCTTCTTTCCTTGATGTTCTAGAATTGTGAATCCTTTCAAAACTTTGATCAAACTCTATGGATCCACGGTGGAAGTGTGTGGGAATGAAAACTAAGACAGAAAAATAGGTATTTATTTTCTCCGCCAAGCAGGTTATAATTTTAGTACTGCTTGCCTGTCCAAAAACTCACCGATTTCCATGAAACCTGGTGGAAGAGTGTAGCATGGGCCAAGGACGAAGCTGTTAAACCTTGGACCGGATTCAAGTCACAGGACGGATTCAAAAGAGATTAATCACCTCCGCAAAGAAGGTTGTTTTATGCGTGGTTTGTGTTCTTGTTTGTTGGCAAGGGTTACCCAAAAAGTTATGTGAAGATTTACATACAGTTTCTACCAGACGTGGGGCTTTAGTCAAGGAAGTTGAATTCTGGAGATGATCCAGATCAAATTCTGAATACAGGAATTTTTTTTAAAGATTTCAACACCTTTGTGAAAAGAGGATTTTTGACTTTCCGGGTCACAGTGGAGATTGGGATGGCATGGTGGTGTGGTTAGCACGTTCACCTCACAGCAAGAAGGTCTTGGGATCGAGTCCCAAGCTTGGAGAGGGTGTTTCTGTGTGCAGTTTGCATGTTTTTCCCATGCTTGCAGGGGTTCCCTCAGGGTACTTCTGTTTCTTCCCACAGTCTAAACACATTCATATTAGTTAATTTGGCTCCTCCAAATTGCTCCGAGGTGTAAGTGTGTGAATGGTGGTGGGCGTGTTGGCTCTGCCATGGACTGGTGAGATGTTCAGGGTGAACCCCTAGATAGGCTTCAGCATCTCTGTGTCTCCAGTAGGATTCCTTCATTCATTTTCTGAACCGCTTAATCACCGTAATAACTGCCGTTTGTCTGTGAACAAAATCCTGACTACCCCCCGTGCAAAGGATTTTCACCTAACTTGGTGGGGGGTGACAGCGATGATTTGATTTTGGAATGTTTGAGTCAAGGGTGAAGTTCAGAGCAAGGTCAGAAAAATGTTGAAAAAAGTGCTTATAACTTTGAATTGGGTGCTAACAGACATGTCGTTACTATGGAACAGTAACCGGAAACCAAACCCCAGCGATTTCGAAAATCCTTCAGACAAGAGAAAGGGTCATGTCCACGTACGACAGAATATGTAAGAAGAGCACGTGGGTAATTAAAACCAAACTTGCTGCACGATCCATGCTGCATGGTGGCGAAACCTGTAGTTTTATTTTTTCTCTTCTTCCTGTAACACTGTGCAGCCAGTGTGCATTTTAAAGGGAAGCTGTGTACATGTACCATTATCATGTACGCTAACTTAAGGGTGTTTCTTTATGTAAATGAATGTGCCTGTGCCCCAACACATTGATTTAGAACATGTAACATTTATTAACGGCCTTAGCATGCAGCTGTGTGCATGCACGTGTGATAAATATTCATTTTTTTATGTGTATGAGCAAGTCTTGCATATATTTTTGTTCTAGTCCCACTTTTATAAATGAAACCGCTGTTCATTGCTGATGGTGGTGGAACCATGGTCCCAAAGGGGTTTGGTATAAAACGTTTTTCTGGTTGCCAACAAAGCCTTACTTTATATCCCGCCTTATTTAAAGTCTTACAGTCAAATTTACTCAATCATTTTACTGTTTACTGTTAAAAGCTTACAAATTACGTTTTCTGTAATTAATAAATTACAGAAATGAATAAATAAATATGGCATGGCGTAAGCAACAATGGGTAGCATGGTGGCGTAGTGATTAGCTTGTCCACCTCATCATCACATTTACCGACTGGGTGCATGGGATTCCTCCTGGTACTCCGGTTTCCTCTGACTGTCCAGCATACTTAGACCTAGCAAAAGTATCTTCTGCTAAAAGACTGTTTCAAGCTTTAAAATGAGTAAATATATCTAGAAACTGGTGTCTTGTAATCCTTTGCTTGTACTTTCTTTCTTCCCATCATGTTGTTTGTTGTAAGATATAATTCGAAAGTGTTTTATGATTTGCTGGCTGACACGTCATTACTGCTGGTACGCCTTCAATTCTTCACTGAACACTTCCTCCTGGGCCAGGTGTATCCACCTTCATATTTCTCTCTGACGCGGTGCTGTTTATCAGATCTACTACACATAAACCCTGAGGTCAAATCCCTGGTCTGGCAGTCTGGTATGTCGGGTTGTTATTGGTATTCAGGCCTGACAGTCGCTTATTTTTACATCACTCCCACGGCAGCAGTTCGGCTTCTCGAGCAGTGCCGCCATTCCCCGCCTCATTCACGCTTCGATCAGCAAAGCCCCATTAACAGTGGGCTGCCTGTCAGACAATCAGACAATCTGCAGATAGCGCTTCCGCTCAAGTCAAATAAAGGGTGAGTTCAGGTTACAGCGCAGAGGCTCCGTCATAAAGAACAAGCCAAAAACTGGGTTTAACTCTGACTGGCAGGTTGTTCTTTCAGTCCCAGCTCCCAACACCCCCACCCCTTCTTCTTCTTCTTCTTCTTTTTTTTTTTTTTTTGTGTGTGTGGAGTATGAGAGGGTTGAAAGACCCCTGTAATAACACTCAGATGCTGTTTTCATCCTTATGTTCTGTGCTGCCTTCAGATGGATCAGTTTGTCTGATTTATGCTTCTCTCTGAACGGCCTTGTGAAGGCCAGGAGGTCCATCAGGGGGAGGCTGGTGGGGTAAATGTAGAAAAAGAGCGTCTCTAAAAGAGAAACCTTTCTTAACGGCCACAAAAGTAGTCATTTGTTCATTCATTTTTTCCATGTTCTTTTCTCTGTCTGTGAGGTGGAGGCTGGTGTGATAGTTGGAGTAATCTGTTTTTGCCTCTTTTTTTCTGGGTTTCCATCTCTCATTTTCTGGTCCTTTTTCGTTCTATCTTTTTTTTCTTTCTTTTCCTCTTGCTTTTTTGTTTTTCTTTCCTGCTTACTTGCTTTGGATTCGTTTTTGTTGCCTGGTTTCCTTCTTCATTCTTTTCCGTCCCTATTTCTTTCACTTCTTCCTTTCTGAACCTCTTTCATTCTTTCTTCCTTTTTGGCCTTCTTTTTTTGTCATTCTTCCTTCCTTTCTTTAATTCTTTCAATCTTTCTCACTTTTCATTCATCTTTTTTTTCCTACATGCTTGCTTTGGTCCAGGCTTTCTTTCATTTTCTGTTTTTTCCCCCGTTTTTTCTCTCTTGTTGTCTTTATTCCTTTTTTTTGCTTTCCTGCAATCATTCTTGCCTGCTTTTTTTCTGACTTTCATCATTCTTTTTTCCTTGCTTTGCTTCTGGGCTGTGATTTTTCCTTTTCTGTTTTTGCCTTCCTTTTTTTATTCCTCCTTTCTTTCTCCTGCTTGTCAGTTTTCTTTGCTTCTTTCTCATACAATTTATTCTTCTCTCTTTCTTTGTAGATATATATTTTAACTTCTTGTTTGGCTATATACAAGATTCTCAGCAAACACTTTCTCATAAATGTTTCCTGTTAAACGGTACAAGTTTGTATGGTACTGTGTAAATAGCCAACAACAACAGCATCAGCATCTTATTTGCCTGTTTGCTAACACGTCTCTTTGTTCCTACAACCAAGAGTCATTCCTTAGAAGCAAAGCCTTCCCAGGCCTTCATGACTGCATGTTGTGTCAGTGTGATGGATTACTGGAGTAATGTTGCTCAGAAAGTTCTATTTTAGTGGAGATTTTGGAAAAACAGCAGTATAATCACAGTGTGAAGTTCAGGCGTTGTACTTTGGTGTGTGTAAATGCATGTACAGCGTTGTAAAGCCAACATGTATGCGGCCCAACAAAACGGGAGCCCTCGCACTAATGCAAGGTCAAGATTTTTTAAATATCCCCACTACTGTTGTCAACAAATTTGAGCTGCACACATAACGTGTAACGGTATCACTATTAAAAATGCATCAAGAAAGCAGGGGGAATGCTTTGCTCATTCTAATATATAATTCATCTTTATGCCGAGAGAGACAGAGATAGAGAGGAGGAAAGGTGGGGGTGTATAATTAGTACACCAGGTTACAGCTCGTGTATTGATTTTGCAGTATGGACAATAAAAACAAAAGTGAAATTTTAAAACCACTATAAATGTAATAAATGTTTAAACAGTGCAAACGGTTACATTCGTAAAGCTAAAATAAACGTGTGTAAATAGTAATTCCAAGAAAGGCTGACGCTAATCAGTTTAATTGTACACAATTATGTACCATGAATTTCTTTTGACTGAGAAAATGATAGAGCTAGCCCCTTAGTTCACATCCATTACATTGTTAAACTAAAAGCACTCTGAGAGCGCAAGCCTCTACCAAGTAGAAAACATATACAGAACACAGCCCCTTGCTCGGCCTGCTGTCAAACCACACTTCCACAAAATAGTCCATAATAATCACACAGTGATTGATCCGGACCATCTCCAAGCATGAACTGAGTCTTCCTTGTGCCATACTCCACCCCTCCAAAAACATCATCAAGATCTCTTCATAGCCTTTTGTGTTAAACTGCTAGCAAACAAACCAACAGAAGACATTCAAAAATAGACGGCAATTTGCAGATCAGCTGGTACTGATAGCTGCTCAACCAGGACGCTCGACTCAATAAAAAATTCTACTGTTTGAGGGTGTGAATGAGTGGAAGTGTTTACATGGAGAGTAAGGTAAGGGTGTAAATTAAGGATGGAAGGAAACTAGATGACGTGGAGGAAACCTGGAGCTTTCGTGTGATGTGTCACTCAGGACTCCTCATATTCTCAGGTCCGATGCAGGTGAAACTTGGCTGTATGAATAACCCCGTGGAGCTGCTGCAGAAGTGATAGATTCAGTGGCCTAGTAGGTTACACTGGGGAAAAGATCCAACGGCAGGGCCCAGGCGCGGCAATCAACACATTAATTAAACGAAACACGGACAGGCGGCGATGGCATTAAAGTAATAGCATTTAAACTTCAGAGACATAAAGGAAAGGTCACCCGCCTCTCACTCGGCAGCTCTGTAATCAATGCTATTAAGGAGTGCTAGAGACGGACGCAGAAAAAAGATGCCGATCAACCTGTTTGAAGGACTTGAAGAAATATATAGGGCAGTACGGTGGTGTAGCGCTTAGCAAGTCCGCCCCACAGCAACAGTGTCCGCGGTTCAAGTCCTGGGCTCAGCAAGGGTGTTTTTTGTGTAGGTTTCCTCCGAGTACTCCAGTTACCTTTCACAGACTGTCATATTAGGTGAACTGGCTGTTCTGAATTGCCCCAGATATGAGTGTAAGTGTTGATGGTTGTGTGTGTTGTACCTGCAGTACGCTGACGAGCTGTTCAGGGTCTTTCTCACCTTCCTCCAGTGTTGGCTGAGATAGGCTCTAGCTAGTTGTCCTTACTTGCTCGTGTTCTTGTGGGTTGGTATGTAGGACTGTAGAATGACTCTCAAGCTCAAAAAACACACTCGATATAGTACACATTCAGCACTGTGATACGGGATGTGACTTGTGTTGTCTTTATGCATTGCGGACCTTCTAAATTAATAATTTTTTTCCCTGATTATAAAACATGACTATAAAAAACATGCAAGAGAGTCAACAATTGCCTCTTTGTCAATATTTTACTAAAATGTGCTCTTTTATTTTAAATTATGGTAAAATCTAATTTAAGACAACAAATAAGGAGCGCTAATGATGTATGCAGTTTGCGTGTGCTGCAAGGGAATTTTCATATAATTACATGAATGATATTGCAAAGTAAGGAGAGACAGCAAGGAGAGACTCATTTATTTAAATGAGGTCAATAAGGTCAAGAGCTTCGGTTAATTTTTGCATCAAACATCAGAACAGTTGGGAGGAAAAATGTGACCTTAGTCACCAGATGGGCTGGTTTGAGTATTTCAGAAAAAAAAAAAAACATCCAGTGAATGATGGTTGCACGGACAGGACCAACTCAGACGAGAAAGTGTGGGCTGGTTTAAGCTGACCAGGCTGGAAGGCTGCACTGGCGCAAATACTTGCACTTTGCAACGGTCATGAGCAGAAGAGCATCCCAGAATGTCCAGTTTTCAGAGTCAATACGACCAGACTGTTCACTACTAAAAAGAAAGAAAGTTGTCTGGGGTCTCCTGAATGGAAGAACACAAACCCTTGCCAGTTAGTGCCCCAGGTGATGCACACAGCCATCCATGACTGGAAACCAGTGAGAGCTGATTGGTTGAGCTGTCAGGTTGGCAGAACTCTCTTCCCCGTCACTTACTAGCCAGTACTAGGCTATTACGGGCACCTGTAGGCTCATGAATACAATGGGGGGGATAGTACTATCCTCAGAGTGTGTTACACCAGTCCTGAACATCAAGGAGCAGCAGTTTAAAGATTAAATGCAGTTGCTTGACATCATGCATCTTGAAGGAAGGACATTGTGACCTTCGTCCTATCGGGTTGGTGGCTGTCAGAAGTCTGATGGGTGGGAATTCTCTGTCACGTTTTTGTCTAAATAATTAATCCGATTAGGATCGCGGGGAGGCTGATTGTATTTCTGCTGACTCTAGGCGAAGGCCGGGTACAGCCTGAACAGCTCGGCAGACCGTTGCAGGGCCGATACACACACACACGCCAACCATGTGCACTCACACTCATGTTGAAACAGCCAATTGGCTTAATGTTGGCATTGGTGGCGTGGGTGTACATGCACTTGGCAGTGTGCAATGACAGTGTTTGATCAACCCCTCCGGCTCTTTTAAGCTGAGCAGTGTACAAAATATCCGAACAAAGAGCAGACGAATTAAATGTATCGGTTTTGCTTTGAAAAAAATGGAGCAAGATGTGAGAAAGCACCTTATGAAAGACTTCACTGTTTGTTTTGTCTTTAAGCTTTTAGGTAAAAACCGCTAATTAATAATGCATATTATTATTCTCTGCTAATTTCTAAGATAGACCCTGTACTGGGATTTGTTCCCCCTGGTCCTTTCTCAACCTTGCCTGGCCCCGATAAGGTCTTGATTACAAGGTGATTACTGCACCTTTGGATTTGTTTTGTTGTGCAAACATCCTGCAGCAGTGATTAGTTTCATGCACACTGTTCCCCAGCATGGCCCGGTAAGAGCAGGCGATGAATTCATCTTTCCACTTCTCCCCTGTGTATCTTGCTCTCAGCTTAAGCTCTGTACCTAGTCATGTCCAACCATTCTGACTTGTTCAGGTGAAACACAAAGAATGTTTGAGTCCCTTGCTGGGAAGCATCTGTGTGGCAGGTGAGGGATTATTTTCCTTTTATTGCAGTGTGGTAATTCCATTCAGCTATGAATTAAGTCATCATTATTATTAAGAGTGCCAACTCGAGGCTGCCTGGGATGTTTTCACCAAAACGGTGTCTGTGTTCTGTAGTATTCATTGGCTTTTTTCTGACTCTATTGGTGTCTTGCCCTTCCCATTTCTCCTTGGCATCCTGCCACAGTCTTCAGGGCCGTTCCATTACTTGAAGTTTTTTAGATGGGTTTTGGAAGGCCGAGGCAATATAACACTAGACCTCAGTAAGGGAAGCCGGTAGAATCTGCTGCAATTGCTTTTCCTTTTAAAAGCAGTAAATAAATGGCTGATAAAAGCATTCATAATTGTGAGGGGGTCATTAAAATATAAAAACACAGTACTTATTTTAGGCAAATACTGCTTAATTACATGAGACAGCGATTAACAGCAGGCCAAGCAGAACGCACAAACACAGATGGACTCCAATTTGGACATTTTGCAAATTTAATAAGTCGGGATACTTTAATATAGTGTCTGTAGACTTCATAAATGGACAAATAAAATTGGAATTGTTGCTATAGCAAAGCTACAGCATTACTGCGAGTATATTCATTGTACAGAAACAAGCTGTAGGAAAAAAATCTTGTATTAAGCCGGTCTGAAACATTTTTGTGTGGGTGAGGATACCTAGTTTCCTAGACAGAGTCACAAACCAACCAGCCTAATGGCCACCATTGTGAACGCTTCGCAGAGTGTAACTGCATATCCGAATCTATCGCCTTGCAGAAAATTGTAGCAGCAGGGGGTTAAAAAACTCAATTACTAAGCTACAGCTACCGCTGAAATGGATAAAGTGATGACAGCAAGGATATTTGATGGTAAGAAAGTATTCATCTGACAGATATAGAATTTTTTTTGTTAAATATGAAACACTACATGAGGTTTATGGGAACCGGCAGGTGGAGCAGGGGCTCGGATACCATAAATAACAGGGTATATGGAGCACCTCATTTTTCGAAACGAGTAAAATAGCGTGTTTTGTTCGTTTCTTTAGGATATGTTGCATATATGTCCCTTGAGTACTGCTTTCGTTGGGATGTGGGAAGGTATACACTGGGCACCTCATTCCCAGCGCTTTCAGTCCATTGTGAAGATAAATTTGGTGATAAATATGTTGGATCTTTTGCACATAAAGTCTCCTTTTACTGTGATGTCCATTCAAGCAGACCTCCAATACGTTCCATGAAAAAGGTAGTTCTTTTAGCCACTGAGACCCTGAAGATGTCCACGATTAGAAAAGAATGTCCTGCTGAATCTTCTTAGCACTTGCTGGATTCTCACTTTCTATCAGTAAATTAAAAAAGTTATTAGCTCAGTAGGTTGGAATGTAAAGACATCATTATAGGAAGTCCATGTTGCTTATGTATTACACTTCGGATGAAATAAACGAATATTAAACATCAGTTGTACAAGGTCAGAAAGAATTTATTTTTTGTTTTGTATTGTTTTGTTAGGGATTTTTTATTGTTTTGTTTGATTGTCTGTTTTTTAGCAATATGTCATTATGACACCAGTTTATCAGCATCTCCCGGGCAGCGTGGACTGTAATTCCTTCTTTTGTTCAAGGTCTAACAGAACATTCAGTATAATCACCACTGTGCTGTTAAATTGCAGTTCGCTTCAACAAAGACACGTACAGAGCCACCTCGAGTCCCAACTGAGACCCGGAGTAAATATTAACTCTGATACTTATAACCACCATATACTTCTTTTTTCCCTCCACCTGCCTTTTTATTTTATCTTGGACTAAACTTTAAAAAATTAGGGTTTTGTTTGTTTGTGTGTGTGTGTGTGTGTGTGTGTGTGTGTGTGTGTGCATTAATATGCATTGATATAACAACTTACATTATTTATAATAATTATTTATTAATGTACATAACCACCACCTCTTTTTGTCACCCCCCCACCCCACATTTTTTTATCGATTCATTTTATTTATTCATCAGGGAGCACACACTATAAAAAAAATACTAAATCATTGAAATTTGTTGTGCATAAATAAATACATTATATATATATATAAATTAATGTGGGTTCCTCAAACTTTTTAGATATCACCAGTAAACAATTTCTCTTCTTTCTTCTTTAATTTTTTTTTTCCAGATTTATTTGACTGCTTCCTTATGAATTCATGCTACCACTTATGAAAATACAAAATGCCAAAAGGTCCCCTTTAGAGTACTGTAGAAACGTGGTGGCGAAAGAATTATGAATACTGTATTTCCTCCCATTATATTTTTTCTCTGCTATTGAATTCATCCTAAATCCTACGTTGCGGACCTTTAACTTCACTTGACACTTGAATCAATGATGGCGTATTAATGGTGCCCATTCACTAGTGAATAGCTTATGTGTTTTATCTTCCGTTATCACTTCTTTTTGGCTGAATACAAAGGTTTCCTGGCGAAAGCACCTGAGTTCACAGGTTAATCATCACTTATTCCCCTGTTTTGCATCTTGTATTTGCTTGTTCTTTGTCTGTTTACAGTAACAATATCAAGACCGTGTTACCAGAGAGACGATTTTTTGCATGTATGATGGTAGCGCAGCACTAACTCATAAGCAGGAGGCGGCATATGACTTCAAGAGAAAAAAACGATGGCAGTGTTGACCAATGTAATCATGCCCGGTGCCGGTGTCATTGAAGCTTGAGTACAGAAGTATGTAAATGCTTTCAGAAAGGCATTATTTCCAAAAGATAAGACTGTATTGCATGTTTGCTTGATATGCATTGGAAGTGAATTGGCCTCTTTACCGAGTGGAAAAAATGAGGAAAAAATATTGGGGAGAAAACCTCAATGACTCAAAAACCTCAATGAGCTGTCTGAATACAAGACTATATTTTCCAACCATAATCTGCTTACTGCACCGGGGATCAATGGCTCCTTCGAATATCTACTAGTGCCTGATCATCACTGGCTTCTCTGAGCACCATTAACAATGACGTGGAGCTTGGCCACGACAAAGAATTCAGGACTTTGGTCATGGAAACTGAACCAGAACTAACTACATGCCTCCTAGCAGTTACTCATAACCCACTTTCTGACAAGCCCGTGTAGGGTTGACTAAGCATTAGAGATCCTGCCAGTTGGTCGTAGCTGACCTCGGCTTTGCCTGGAAAACATGTCTGTAACCTCCAATGGAGTAAAATCTGACTGATCCTACCTATTAATGAAACATAAATATTACAATTTCTGTTGTAATATGTAATCATGCTTATAGGAAGCTGATCTATTCCTATACTTCGCCATTCACGTTGCACACGTTCGTTTTATTTATGTTTACAAGACAAGATGTAGCCAAGTTTAACTGCCTGTAAGGATTGCCAGGGTGTACTAGATAAATATCGTGCACTACCTGTTATGTAGCTGTGTAATATGATCTGCTGACGGTGTAGATGGCTTAAATAAGAACCGCGGATGGGTAAATATTATTTCTCTCTAGTAGGCAATCCTAATTGCCAGTTGCCATGCGACTGAATTTATGTTCTGCAAAGAATTATTAGTGTGTCAGTGGACTAGGAGTGTGTGACATGAGAGGATCTTGGCTTGATGCATGGCTCTGTAGATAAACACACACATGGTGAGGTTTGAAGAATGAAATGGTTCATAGCTTTGCTAGATATGCTTGAGTTGATTTACATCTTTTGTGCAACCATTTTATCAGAGTGGCATGAATCCCGAAGAGCAGTTGCTGCTACTACAGGGTTTTTAGGCTACTATTTTCTCGTGCTCTGAAAAGGCTTGAGTACATGTACATCAACCTCTCTTGTTGGGGAGAGTTGATTGAAGCTAACTCTGACCATATCACTGGTACCTTAGCTCATATTATTAATTGTGACTAAGAGACAGGCAGTCTACCGGAGTGGCGATTGATTTTTGGATTGTTGCAGAGCTGGGAAACTTGAGCTATGTGGATATCTTAGGCCAGTGGGGATCATAATGGGGTTGCTTCGCTGGGGGAAAGCTGAGAACTGAGAGTCAACCCCTGCCAACACACACACACACACACACACACACACACACACACACACACACACACACACAATTGCCATGTTTT
>JBCNYG010000005.1:24345692-24361910 GCA_039654305.1 Porochilus rendahli | reverse complement strand
GTAATATTTATTTATTTTTTTATTTCTGAGCTTAATAGTCATATATAGTCACTTTATATGTGCCGAGAACACCACACCACACACACACACACACACACACACACAAACCCCCAAAACAGTCCTGCTTAACTTCGACAGGGTGCCAATATCCTTAATCCCACTGTGTGTGCTATGGAATTTTGACGTTGCGTTTGCGTTGTTGTTGGTTTTTTTTAAGGTGATATGTGTATAAAAATATGTATAGAAATAAATAAATGAACAATACTGAATTAAGTACAAAGGCAGCTAATTTTACCCGGTGTGCCAATAATTCTACAGCAGAATTGTATAGATTTTATAATGTTACACTCAAGGTCACTTTATATTAGAAAAGAGATCTGCAGTAAGAACGGATCAAGCAATATGAGTTCACTCTATGCAGCAGTCAGACCCCTGTGCGTCGTTTCCCGTCTCTCTTTCTCACTAATCCTGAACCGTCCTCCTTCCATCGAAAACCGTCAGAGAGAGCAGATAGAGGCCCTGTGTCAATTCCATTTTCACATCACCCAGCTGATCGTTCTCATTTCTGCTCCCCTAAGCTGAGTTCTTCACATGCAGCGATGAAAAAGAGGGAGATGATGTAGAACAAAGAAAAAATAAAGAACGCGAACTCGCAGCATCCTGAATGGCTTATGGTAGTTTGTCTCAGAGCGAGTTAATTCGTTCGCTCATTAAAAGTGAGGTTTCATCCGGCTTAGTAACACGAGCTCCAGACGGCCATATAAGTGACAGAGATTTTCTTGACTGGACAAAATACCATTACTGTCTGTGCCATTACTGGAAGTGCGGACGCAGCGAGCCCGGTCAAGGAAATCCCCATCACGGACTCGTCTTTAAGCCCTGGTTGCTGAAGTGTTACTTAAAGGACGTGTATTTTTGTCCTCTTCACCTTTACATTAAACGGCTCAGTGTCACTGCTTCATTTCACGACTTTCTGCATCATGCAACTTCTAAAGAAGGTTACCGTTTTCTCTGTGTCTTTTACAATGGCTGCAAATAGTCCGATAAATGGCTGGCGTAGCAGAAAAGGTTTCGTGGGATGTCACTGTATGGAGCATCACTGTAACATTGATTTAGGCACTGAATAAGCAGAGCTCTTCATAACAACACTGTGCGTTGTGTTTCTTTTATACTGCTCTGATGTCTTCCCGAAAGAACAAGACATCCAAGTTGTTTTTGTTTGCCAAAAATGCTCCATCCATCTGGTATAAGGATTCTCTTATCAGCATTTATAACTCTGCAAGGACAATAACGCTACTTTTTATAAATGTGTACCAGTAAAAAATACTGGGAATGTAACCTGCGATAGACCAGCGTCCCGTCCAGGAGAAGTTGAACTCTTAGTCGCGTCATGCTACAGAGACCGGGGATAAGCTCAGGCCTGATGAGACAGTAGACTTGAGGGGTAAATACTTGAGGGGTAAATGCCCAACAGTCTTGCCTTTTTATTAGTCACTCAAAAACTCGTTGATTGTGTTGGAAAATTTGGTATTGTTTTTAATCTAAAAAAATCTAACTACAAAATAGTACCAATAACTCAGGGATGGGTCATATATATATATATACACACACACACTTCATTATCTGCTTAATCCGGTGTCGGGTCGCGGGGGCAGCAGCCTAAGCGGTGAGGTCCAGACGTCCCTCTCCCCAGCCATTTCCTCCAGCTCTTCCAGGGTGAAGCCGAAAAGTTCCCAGACCAGCCGAGAGACAAAGTCCCTCCAGCGTGTTCTGGGTCGACCCTCGGGTCTCTTCCTGGTCGGGCATGCCCGAAACACCACACCAGGGAGGTGTTCAAGAGGCATTCCTATCAGGTGCCCGAGCCACCTCGACTGGCTCCTCTCAACATGCAGCGGTTCTACCTGAGCTCCTCCCAGATAGCAGAACTTCTCATCCTATATATCTATATAGCTATATATACATATACGTATACATATTCATATTCCTGTCAAAAAGGTGTCTGCAGTTCATTTAGATTAATTAATTTCAGAGCATATAATGCATTTGATTCTTTTTTTAATTGATTGCCAGCCCTAATATAATGTATATACAAGTGATGTAATAAAGTAATAAAACTTGTGTGTAAATATGTGTGTATATATGTTTATATACATGATTACATGCAAACAATTCCCTACCTTATTGTTCTGTGTGTTTGTGCATCATGGGTATAATGTAAAAGGATTATTTGGAACAGATTGCACGGTCTTCACCTAAAATTGGTCTTGTGGTGGGTTTAATGAAATTCATTGATTTGCCATGCAACAGCCTCTAAAAGGCTAAAAACATTAGACATTCTGTTATTTCACAGTCATGGTGAAGCCTGTATTAGGTCTGAGTGTCCTTACACAGTTTAGGGAATCGGTGCACTTGAACGAAGGGCTACATAATGCAAAATATTGGAATTTATGACAGATTCTAACCACTGAGACCACTATTTATAACCCAAAGCAAGTGAGGCTGAACTCACGGTCTCTGTCCTTTTCTCCGTTCATTACCAGGCAAGAACAGCACCATGCAGCTCAATGCAGAACTGTCTCTGACTTGCCAAATCATCAACCATAATGAACAAGCTGGATCCAGTCATACCTTTCCTTAGTAAACAGGACTGTTAGTAAAAAAGAGTCAGAGACACTCCGGCCCATGGCTTACTTGAGTTGAACTCGAACAAAAAGGGGACATGAATATTAAGAATTGACTAATAACATTAAAAATCAACATAAGTAAATGAAACCGTATATTCATTTCTTTCTGTGGCTCCATGGGAATTAAACTGTTGCCATGAAAAAAATGGACATTCACTGGCAACTGTGGGTGGGGACGGGAGTGGAGAAATGTCTAATATTGTAATGGAGGCCAAAAAGTGGCTGCATAGTTATGAATTTTGATGGCAGTATTTTTTTGAGACAGTCAAACAACAAAACACACCCCTTTCTGTTACGAGTACAAACGCTATATATAACATCAGCTAGGTGGCTATAGGTATAGAACAAATTGTTTTCAATTCTGATTGGTCAGGTTCATTTTCTCTAAATACAGAGCTAACCGTTGATTTTTACTGGAAGGAATTTTTGCTTTGGAGTTTAGTTTTGTCAACTAAAAATTAATAGCACCCTTCAAAAGAAACTACACATGTATTGTTTTGTTTGTTTTTTAACCATTTTCAAAAAGATAAAAAAGGCAGAAATATTTTTCTAGCTAAATAATTAAAAGTAATAGTGTACAAAATTGTCACTGTTGGAAATATACTTTCAATACAAAAAATAAAGGTGGTATCCAGTTACAATAAATACACAGAACAGGGACGAAATTTTTTTTTAAAAAAATCGTGAAAAACCAGCATTAATAATGTTAGCTAATGTTTTGCTTGAAGCAGTAGGCCTTTATTCCTTTAAGTATCTCCAATCTGGTTAGACATTATAGACTCGAGCGCAGGTATTTGCACTAGAAATGACTGTAGGATGGAAAAAAGGAAGAACGAAAGCAGTTATTTTCCAGAACCACCAGTGAGACAATAATAGTAGTAATAATAATAATACTATAATATTTATGACTTACTGCTTTTCATGCACGAACAGATTCATAAGCACCAACTTCTGGATTCAGGTTATATCCCCAGGCCAAGTAAAGAAGCTTTGACGTGAAACTACTGAGTCGCGTAGAATGGTGCTTGATCCAGAAGGTCATTTTACCCACCTGACAGCAGTCCTGCGTCATCTCCTAAATTAAGTCAGTGATAAGTGGCCTCTCTTTTAACCAGGAATAAAACACTGAGCGAGCAGGTCAATTAAACCTTCCTGTTAGACAAGGACCTATCGGGCCCCTCTTCGACGAGACCTCATCACCATGGTGTCAGCTACATTATAGACGGCCTGATGCATGTCAAATAAATTAGGGCCTTTCTTAGGCTTCCTGACAGTGGGCTGATGAGAAGCAAAGGAAGTTGCCGTTCCTGTACACATAAAACATAACGAGGTCTGACTCACTGTCGTCTGCTCAAGCTGACACCTTTTTCCAGGATGACTCGGATATATCGACTCTTCCCCCGAGACCTTTTCTCATAAGGGCCAGGCTACAAAGAGGGCGAAAAAATAGAAAGATAAAGTGTCAAGTTCTATCTGCTGCGAAGCTAAAAAATGCCATAAAGAGCGACAACTGACATACGCCGTAGTTTATGAGCCGGTGTCCTTGCGCGACTTAATTGGCTCATTGGAAAGTTTTACTGTAGGCTTCTATTGCATTTAAATCAATATTAAGAGCTAAACGTGCAAGTGTGGATAGATAATAATAAAACCTACTTACAACCCCTACTGCTTTTCATTATCAACCGTATTATCTTCCTGATTGGCAATTAGGCAGGAAATAAAACACTCGTGGGGGTCTGCGGTTATTGGAACTTCAGGGCAACGTACCACTTAGTCGTTCATTATTTTTCAACATCCCGATGTATCATGGTGCTGTATGTTATAGCAGCTGTTCCTCACCAGGCTCAGCTTTTTCCTTTTCTTGTAGTTTTGCTGCAATCCAAAGTACCCATAACTTTCTGCAGTCGAAGTTGTGATGAGAGGGCAGTGGCAGGTCATTCAACTTGGGATTTGAGAAATCAGGACTTGGGCCACATCCAGTTTTTCAGATGTTGTTCCACTGATGTAAACACAGTTAATGTATATGAAATACTACATGTACAGATATAAAATAATATGCATGTAAATAACACTTTTAATATACGTGTTCATAAAACCAAAAAAAAAATAAATAATAAAATAATTTGGAATATGACGACCCTTGTTCTTATAAACATAAATACCAAACTTTTCCTGGAACTGTAAGAAGAGGGATCAGTTCTTATTCAGTGTTTACTGGCCGCTAAGTCCCTTGTGTTGGAACATCTCTTGTCACCGTCTGGTAGTCTGCAAGCACGGGTGGGCTCTATTTTCTCTGATCCTTTTTCCCATCACTGTGATGTCCTGGTGAAATCGCTCACCACTGACCGAACCTGGATTTATTCTTTAATTCAGTCTAAGATGTATTTACTAACTTCTGATTCCAATTCTAATCCCTTCCCTTTATAACCCACCCATCCTTTATCGTTGGCCTCCTGATGAAAGCTCCATTTTTGGTCAGAATCAGATGATGAATGAATATAAATTAAGATAACCATGATTTCTACCTACATTCCGTGTTTTGTCTTTTTTTTTTCCTTTGATAAAAATAAAATGTAATTTTATTACCGAGACACGTTTTGTGAGATTGCAAGCACCAAGAGAAAAAAAGCTAAAGCTAATTCATAAAATGGCAGCGGTAGGTAAAATGAGATATTGGACTTCAAATCCCAACTGCTACTTGAGCAAGGCCCTTAAACCTCAACTGCTCAATGGTATTAAAAAAAAATTTACACGTCCCTCTGGATAAGGTCGTCTGCCAAATCCCATAAATGTAAATAATGCTAGCTGAATTTTGGCCAAAAGAATCAGGGCTACATTAGCCTGTTTTGGAAGTCAACAAATGTCTGGGTCTGTGTTTATAATTGCGTTATGTGGGTGTTGCCAAAAGTACTCCTGGTACATCCGCAAACCGAATGGATAATTACAAAAATCAGTGTCAGCTACAAGTAACCAGCCAACATAAGCATGCAAGTCAGAAGAGCCACAGGGGCTTTTACCCGAGCTGGTGAATTGCACTTCTTGCTGAGTAAGACTCTTTATTATAGTGTTGTTAGACTTTTTTTTCCCCCCATTTCTCCGCACTTCAATTAACCAGAGGCGCTTTTGTGGCATCCTAATTCAGCCAGGAGACATCGGAATAATGAAATCCGAGGCGCTCCCGCACTGTTTTATTTTCGGCTTGCGAGCGAGCCATGAATTAACGAACAGATTGGGCTGCTAACGGCTCAGCGTGAACTCTTCCTTTGGGGTAGGACGAGGACTGAGTTGCTGCGGTTATGACTAATAGTCGAGCAACGTCCCAGCGATGCAGACGCTGTGTGTCCGTGGATTGAAATGCAAATCTGATCTAAAAAAACAGAAATATAATAACAACAGTTGTTTCGTTTTCTGTTATCGACTTCCTCGGTTGTTTTGCTCAGTGTAAAGTAGGATTTAGCTTCTGAACACAGTTCATGGAGTCTGATTTTTTTTTTTTTATCTAATCCTGAAATCCTTTTTCCCCCAGGTGTGGACAAACTTTATCTTTTAGTCTCCTTGTGGGCAAAGATACCAAAAGACACTAAATAGACTCAAATAATAGAATTACGTGTAACATACGGATTTAAGGCCACGACTTGTTTACTTTTTTGTTTGATGGCACAGAGGGGATGTGAAATGATTAAACCTTGGTCCTTGGCAGCACTTTGAAGCTTTAGATCTTGGTTTTGTCTCGGCGTCGACTGAAATGATCGTGATGGTAGGACTGGCGTGAAGTCACCCACCCAAGAAGCTGAAGCAGGGTGCTTGGGTTGCCTTTGTGCTCTAAATCGCTCCCCTTTCTTCGTCGTCGACTTCCCACCCCCGCACTCTTTACTTTTTGATGCCAGGCAGCAGATAATCAAGAGCCTGATTTGCATCGTGGGCGAGTCAGAAGGAAGACACACTGAAGCAGCCTCTGTCGCCAGTCTTTGCACTACCATATGGCTAATGCTGCGCGCGCCATGCTGAGTCGAAGCCCTCAGTAACATTTGTGCACACTTTAAACCCTACTGAAGTCTTGCTTATTTGACAGCACGATGGCTGTTGCTGTTTGTTAATGGAGCCTCACTGTAGGAGTCGGTAGGATTGAGTTACAACCTCAGGGACCGTCTTTTTTGCTCAGCTCGGCTAGACTGCAATTAAACCGAGGGTAATCCGGCGTGGGTCAGGATGTAGGGGTTGGTAGTTGCACCAGTCTATCCTGTGGGAGGAGATGGTCAATTTGCTTTCGGAGAAAAATAAGCAGTAAAACGTTTGGACGGTAAGGTGACGATGGCTGGGCTTGATCGTCCATTAATCCCGGGGTTATTGTTTACATTTATGACGTCTGGTTTTGTTTTCGCTGAAATGAAGCATTTAAGAGTGATGAAGGGAAGTAAAGTTTCATTTTAAAGGAACTTCGTCTGCCTGAGGAGTAGATACAATTACAGGCACACTGGGACATCTCTAGTTACAGGAACCAGCGTAGTATTGAGCCTTTTTATACCACCGCACTTCTAAGCTGTTGATTTTTGATTGGTGAAAAGATCCGACAGACGTCACAGGTCATCAGAACCGAGGCGTTTACTTTTCTTTTTTTTTTTTGACCAGCTATCTATAAAACTTAGACAATAACGGGAAAAAAACACAACAAATATTTATAGTTGCTACACTGGTCAACAAGAAAAAGCCACATATTTTATTGGAGCGCTTTAGCGCATCACACTTGAGCCTCGTCACAAAATTAATTTCCGTCAAGAGGTCGGGTTCATTTTTCACCAGCATCTGGAATCGACGAGGGGAAAATCGAACCACTCCATAAAGTCTTCTCCAGCACTTCCCAAACACTTTCACTAGGGTTAAGGTCAGGACTTAATGGTTCCTCGTGCTCCCTGAACCACTCTTTCTCTGTTAGAGCCCCATTTTATATCCGTGCCATCAGGTAGAAAAAGTCCATTGATGAAAACCTGCTCATTCAGTACCTCCAGCCCATAAGCCGACTTCATTTTATTACCACATTAATGTTGCTGAGCCTCGACCTGCCCAACTGAAGCAACAATGTCATGGAGATTACATGCTGTGATCAAGGTTAAGGGAGGGTTTTTTTTCTTTCTTGGCCAGGCAGGGTGTAACGTAATCATCAACAGAAATGGATTTGTTTTATGAATGGGAAATGTTTTTAAAGGTAACTTGAAATGGATATCACTGTGTTATAAGAGAAATCAACTCCCACTTTGCCGCTGGCCGCATCAAACCGACACCACCAATGCCGTTAATTTTTGCTTCTTTTTTTTTTAGTAGCACTCCACATTGTGTTTTGTTACTTAGGTATTATTATATGATTGCAGTTCACTAATCTCTCTCTCTCTCTCTCCCCCCCTCTCTCCCATCCCTGCCGTCCTCCATCATTCAGGTAAGCTAGATTTCCTCCTATCTTTTTGTTTTTTTCCACATTATTTGAAACAATGGCCATTTCTTTTCTCCTCCCTCTGATAAACGACCCTGCACAGAAATCTATATATAGTTCTACCATTACATACACCACAGCTCGCAGTCCTGCCTAGGTGTTGAGGCTAAGCGCACAATCATTGATGGCATAAAACAGACTTTCCTTCCAAATGTAATAACCTGAAATGCATCCGATGGTGAGGGTCAAAAATTCACTTTACCCCACCCCCAGCACAGGCACCAGCATTGCCTCTGGCTTTGTACTTTGTATTGCTACGGGCCACCCCGGTGTGCTACATTATAGAACGTTTGCGGAATGCTTTCCGAACAAAACTCAGCTTTTACGCATTAATGAATATTTAAAGGAAATTTCTCAAAATGACTAGTAATAAATACAGCATTAAAATACTTTCTTACATCTTCATTTATTCATCACTTACAATTTTTATCTTTCTTTTGTAACACAATATTCTGGGGCAGCTGTAGCCTGATGGTTAGAGAAGCGGCTTCGGGACAGAAAGGTCGCTGGTTCGATTTCATAACCAGCAGGAAAAATGTGCGGTTGGGGGCGGAGTGAGTTGCACCTTACCTTCTTTCATATTCATGGCTGAAGTGCCCTTGAGCAAGGCACCGAACCCCCAACTGCTCTCCAGCACCCCAGTGTGCCAGGGTGGCCCAATTGTTTATTTTTTATCGCACACACTCTTATTTAAGGAGGTTTCACGAAAAAATAACCCGGTAAAAAATTTAGGCCGATAAAATAAGTCTGTGGTCCCCCAGAGCCCTTCAACTTTGCATACTTTGACTGAAATTTGACGATATTTTAATGTTCTGTAACTTTATTTTCTGTATCAATAATCCGTTTAACGTCTAATCAGACCATGTAAATTATTAATACTACATATTTTAATATTTATAAAGTGAAGTTCTATCCAGGATGGCATGTTTTATAAAAGAATTTCATCAGATTGTGCTTGTAATTATCATTCATAAATAACAAATGCAAATCCAAAATGCAAACTCACCAAATTTCACTTATTTCATGCAAAAGCAGCACATTTTGAAAAGTGTCTACCTAATGTGTATTGGATAAATATCTCAAGACAGAAATATTGAAGCTGGCCACATTTTGAGATAATGGACTAGTTTGTTCCATAGACAGGGTACGCTGTGAACAAAGCTCCTTCCCCTCATACACAAGTTATAGTTAGTAACATAGTAGTTCAGATACACTGTCTGCCGGTAACACACATGGTGTGCTGCGTGAAAGGATTCACCCAGACCTCACAGAATCATCTGCAACTAAAGGCGATTTCTGGATGCGTCATGTAGGTCAGGTTCATTTTGTATGGATTTTATTGTTTAATACACACAATCGTACACCACTCTGCACTACCGTCACTTATATGAGTGAATGAGTTCATGTTATTAACCAATATAGTAAATTACACATGAGCAGTTAATAACTATGTAATACAAAAATAACTGTAGTACAGAGTAGTGTATGATTGCCCTAGTGTGTGCTCACTGTGTGTATGTGTGTGTGTGTGTGTGTGTTGACTTTGAATGGAATAAATGCAGAGGCAGATTAATACAGTATAGCAAAATACTAAAAATAATAGTGATCAGTTCTTTATAACAGTGATTGAACATAGCATGCATGATCACACTCATCAAAACATCTGTATTTTGGTGGAGAAATGAAGTTTGAGCTCAGTATAGATTGAGAGCTCAGAAAGCCGATTTGCTGTAAAAAATATTAATAATAAAATGTAAAATAGAGGATAAAAAACCCAGAAAAGGTATTGATACATCAAAAATCCAATGTTGGGTTATAATCCCCATCATCTTTACACCCAGTGTCATCGGATATGAAAGTGAGCACCGACAATCCGATTGCTTGGATCATTTTTGGAGGTAAGAGAAGCCTCCTTTCTAGTCACTCCACAGCCTTGATGCTCAGTGTTTGATGCGAGTCACCACTCAGTCAGATCTATGATGAAAGGCAGATGGGGTGTAGAAGCCTTTAAGCGTTAGTTTGTGTCAAAAGTCTGAGGAGGGCATCTCTGGGCTACGTGCACGGGGTGAGTAGGCGTACGGAGTAGCTTCTGCTATTCGGCTGTGGGACTTCTTTCCCCACCGCTCGCTGTTGCCTAGATCCTGTCGAAGCGAATCTCAGGAGAAGGCTGCCATGCTGCACTTGTTGGGATTTCCTGTAAGGAACCAATCCAGGTGGATTAAACATACTATCCCTCACTTCACATGACATCTGCTGTTTGGTTACTTTGAAACGAAGCGATGGTTCACTCGGAATCAAAAGAACAACCGTGTAAGTGCTGTCTTATTGAAGTGAGAGATACGGAGCATCATGCTGCATCAGTAAGTGATAACGTGCAAAGGATTGTATTGGTATGCGGCGTCATGTTGGCATAGCGATTAGCACGTCTGCCTCCTGGGTTCGATTTCCAGGCTGTGTTCTCGTTGTATTTGCGTGGGTTTCCTTCGGGTACTCCAGTTTCCTCCCACTGTCCAAAGACTTGCCATTAGGCTAACAGGCTGCTCCAAATTGACCCCCAGATAAAAGGGAGTGTAAATGGTTTTGTGTCACCCTGCGATGGTCCAGGGTGTATCCCTCCTTCGCCCAGTGTCGATCGGGATAAGCTCCGTCCTCCCCGTGACCCCAGTATTTAAGCGGCTTGATGATAATGATAGAGCTGAGTGTAGAGTAAGTGAGAGAGAGTGGAGTGTATTGATATTTTGCAAAGTGGTATAGCTGGAAGTACATATATACTCTATAAGTACCACTTGAAAAAATTAAGGATCGACTTTGACTTGCCGTCTGTCGTACAGAGGCGTATGGTACATATATACGTTCCCTCCAAAACATCAATTTACCCGAATATGCACATTGTGTTCCATACAGAGATTAGGCTAAGAACTAAATTATACCATCACAAGGGATTTCCCACCACAAATCCTCTCCAGTCCAGAGCAAAGATCAAATGTACGCTCAAATTGGAGCCTGGAGCTCATGTTCTTCCTAGTCCTGATTTTCTCAGCATGTCAGAATACAGTAATACAAGGGTGGGCTGAAAAACTCTTAGCTGACCGTGATGATGAATTTTACCAAATGGGGCTTATTTTTAGCAAAGACTCCCATGTGGTCCACACACTTTTACTGGTGTTGCAGCACTTGTATTGTATCCACTTTTGGTAATGAAGCTCTGAAGTTTCATTGTTCTGGTATTAACCCTTTTCAGTCGGTCTATAAACCTTTCAGCCCACTCACGTTTTTCTTTATATTGTTTTAAATGACTGCCCTTAGATGCAAAATTTTTATCAATGCACTTGTTTCAAAGTTTCATGTATCATTTAAAAAATATTATTAAGGCTGGATTTTTAAAAAAAATGCCGGTTTCTCATCAGCCCACGCTCTCGGAAATTGGCGCCACATCTGATTTTTTTCTTTTCTTTTTTTTAATGCGAAAAAAAAATCATCTGGCTTAAAAAAAGAAAGACAAAAAGAAGAAACAAGGACACTTAAAATAAATAAATAAATAAATAAAACGCAAAAGCTCAGCAGCCCGCCATATGCACCAGAATGCTAAAAACGGTCCTATCTTACGATGCTTAAGTATTGTTTTAAAAATCATTTCAAAAATCAAATAGGCTTTCTTGCCCAAAATCCTTCCTCTGGTGTAGACTTTTTAATAAACAAACAAACAAGCAGGCTTTTATGACGCCACCACAAAAAAAACATGTAATTAAATAAACAAACAAATAAATAAATACGCAGCAACTACTGCTGGACCTGCTGTAACATAACACTTTTGGGGGGGGGGTGTTATTGTACAATGTTAAAAACCCCTTTTAAAAATTCCAAGATTCCAAATTTTATCAGGATCTCCAAAATCTAATTAAGTCTTCTTTGTTCAATGTCCTGCATTGTCCTCTGGTAGACATTTCCTGAAAATCTGCACATAACTTGTTGCATGATCCTGTTAACCAACTCACATACAAAGCGATACACATAACATAACCTTCTTGGCAGAGATAATAATGAATAAGAGGAGTAACCACTTGGTGTGGGAGTTTGTTGATTTTTTTTTTCTTTTTAACAGTACCCCGTCTACACCCGAGTGGTTTATTCCTCTCTTACGGAACAGTACGCTCGTAATTTAAGTGCCGATTTAAGCAAAAAGTTGCTGGTGCAGTTTGCCTCAGTGGACCAGCTCCTGGTTTACTACAATGATAAATCTTGATTTGTCTTCGAGCCAGCATCTTCCGCCACTCCAGCGCCTCTTTTGTTTGCTGCTATTTTTTATTGGCGCCGTCGCCCAAACAGAACAGAACGGAATCGAAACTCATTAGAAAGGTGGACTTGCAATGCTAATTAAGTGGCTGAGCCATATGCACGGTAATTACCAGCTGCTAGCACGCTCCCCTTCAGCTAACTTTGATCTGAAAGCAGGGCGACCGCTCATCACCCCAGGACAACGCTGCAATTTTAAAGAGCGAGATGCGCAGAGCCCAGAATGCAGGTATCCTTCATGACATAGCTGAACTGAAGGCAACACACATGGCTGTGGGTTTAAAGTCTGAAATTTTGATGAACAGCTTGCATGTTTATGGGATAAGCGCAGGATTAGTGTCGACAGGATGTGATTGTGTGTGGAATTTAATGACGAAGAAGCTGCTGCTTCTTTTTTTTCCTTCTTGTTTTATTTATTTATTTATTTTTACAAAGAGTCTGGAAAACCCATAAGCTTAAGACTTATTAATATTGTAAAACCTGTAATTTGCAACACAGACCGTGAGCTTGTGCTTGTGCAGCCATGAATTTCAATCGTCTAGACAGTCTTTGTTATTCTCTTTTTTCAAACCAGACATGAAAGGATATGAGAGATGAAATCACCTGACCTTCAAAGTATATCGCGCATGAATCGAGGCTTAACGCAAGACACCCTCCTGAAAGAAAAGAAAATAATACAATTTATTAATGAGAATTAACTGTAAAATAAATTACATTTATTTATATAAAATTATAATAATTATTATTGGGGCGGCATGGCAACGCAGTGCTTAGCACATTTGCCTCACAGCAAGGAGGTCTTGGGTTCGATTCCTGGGCTTGGAGCGTTTGTGTGGAGTTTACATGTTCTCCTTGTGATGTGCTTGTGTGGGTTTCCTTCGGGTACTCTGGTTTCCTCCCACAGTCCAAAAACATGCACAGCAGGCCAATTGGCCGTCCCAAGTCACCCCTAAGTGTGACAGCGAGTGTGAATGGTTGTATGTGTATTGGCCCTGAGACGGCCCGGCGAGCTGTTCAGGGTTTACCCCGCCTTCGCTCAGAGTCGGCTGAAATGGGTGCCAAGCCTCCCCGCGACCCTGATTAGGAATAAGCGACTTAAGAAATGAATGAATAGTAATTACAGCATGAACAAGTAAATGTTTATTTAAAAACACGTTTATGAAAAAGTGGGCAGAACGGTGGCTTGATGGTCATCATGTCCATCTCACAGCAAGGTCCTGGGTTCAAGTCCCGGGCTCGTCGAGGGCATTTCTGTGTGGAATTGGCATGCCCTCTCCATATTTGGGTGGGTTTTATCTGCATACTCTGGTTTCCTCCTACAATCCAATGAATTAATATTAGGATAATTGGAGAGGCTCCAGCCTCCCTGTGGCAGTATTAGGATTATGCGTTTCGCCAAATGAGTGAGTGAGTGATGAAAAAAGTGTTCTTCATCCCAGTCTTTACATCTTTACCAACAACTAAGATTTACCGATTTATTTTCGATCTGCTCATATGTTGTGGACCACATCGGGCAAAAACAAAAAAACATTTTTCATAACTTAAGTTATTTTCATGGTGCCTCACAGACGTTTGTTTCAAAAGCATGTCCTCACATTCACTGATAGTGATCCCTTCGAAAGCCATCGCAAACTTTTCCCTCTGTCGACGTGGAAGCATTGAACCAAATATGCCACACCTGTTAGATTTTCCGTCCTTTGCGGCTGGTTCCATTGGAATTATAAATATCTTATTAATATTCAAGATTTATGGCTTGCCAGGCTGCCAGATTGTCAGCCTTTTTTTTTTTTGGTATGTTTTTGGAATATCGTTGAAATTGAAACTGGAGACTTGGTACCTGGTGCAAGGAATCGTGGGAAGGGTGAAGAGCCCCTTTAATAAGTAGGCACTGAAACTGGAGATCAGATAAGCAACAGTGGAAGAGCAGAGGGTCCCACCTCTCTCTCTCTCTCTCTCTCTCTCTCTCTCTCTCGTAAGGATGAAAATATAGTTACATAAAGAAGTAATGCTCGGCCCATGTTAACGTTGTCGTGCAGAAGAGCTTCCGGAGTGCTTTTACTTGATGAAATGTTGTACAGGACTTAATAACTAATTCTACTGGAAGAGGATTTGAGGTTATGAAATGACCAGCATGAGGAAAAAAAAAAACATCTGTACAGTTGAAAGCATGAGAATTTCAGGGAAGATGGATTTCATTAAATACTGGATGCCAGATCAGGCTGTGCACACTAAGTATGTACTTAATTAAACTACTTACTTACATTATTTACTAATTTATTTGGGTTGCAGGGTTTTTTTAAGGTGAGCATTAATATTGCACTAGAAATATTAGCCGCAGTGTTTAACTGTACGCAGCCTTTACTACAGATGCTCCTCGAAATGGAACTAGTTAAAAAGCAAAATAAATGAGTCGCATATTTTAATGTAAAATCGTGCTTGAGTGAACACGTCTGTAACGCAGCGTTTATTTATCGCCACGTGTAAATGACCTGTGCGAGGATAAAACGTTAGCTTGAGCAGCTCCGTTGTTCATGACGCGATTGCTGTACACTTTTAGAAACATGGAAACCATTGTAAGTCTATTGATTTAGTTAATTATTCATTCATTATATACATTTAATACTTTGTTTAACATTTTTACTTTTGTTTTAAAATTAGTAAAATGTGTATTTTGCTCGTCTCTAAGCTTTAAGTATTATTTTTCAATTGTTTCCCTTTTTATTATTTGCTAATAAATTTTATATTTATTAAATATGCATTATATTTTTGTTTATATGATATATTTATTTAGTTTTGTAAATGTATATATTTGTTTATTAGTTACTGTGTATTTCACTTTTGTTTCAATTTGTATTCTTTATTTACTGGTGCCTGTCTATGCATTTATTTATTTATTTTTAAATTGTTTTTCTTTGTGATTATTTGGCTTGTTTCTTTTTTTAATTCTTACTCTATATATTTTATTTTAGTTTTTTGTTATAATCCTCCCCTTATGTTTGTTTACTTCTGAAAATATTTACAGTTATTTGTTTGTGTTTTGTTTAATGTTTTGTTTTATTAATGTTTGTCTTATCTCTTTTATTTATCCATGTATGCATTTTTAACAATCTTTTCCTGTCTTTATTAGACTTTCTATTTTTTACAATTATTTATTAATTAGTTTGTCTAATTTTCTGCCTTCTTTGGTTTTAATCCTTTTGATTAGTATGTATTCGGCGGCATGGTGGTTAGCATATCTGCCTCGCAGCAAGGAGGTCCTGGGTTCGAGTCCCGGGCTCGGTGAGGCGTTTCTGTGTGGAGTTTGCATGTTCTCCAAGTGTGTGTGAGTTTTCTCTAGGTACTCCGGTTTCCTCCCACAGTCCAAAGACATGCATTCATTCATTCATTTTCTGAACCGCGGGGAGGCTGGCGCCCATCTCAGCCGACTCTGGGAAAGGGCAGAGTACACCCTGGACAGCTCGCCAGGCCATCGCAGGGCAGAAACACACTGACGGCTCTGCAGCCTGCTCTTGACGAAAATCACCACAGACAGTCAGAGACATGGCCGGCATTTGATAACCCAGTTAGCTGCACTGGGGGGAACAGCAGTGACAGGCCGCTGATAGTGGGGCTTGACCCCCCGACCTTGGGATCAGTAATCCAGCACCCTACCACCAGGCCACCACTGCCCTCAGAGACATGCACAGTAGGCTAAATGGCTGTTCTGGCCCTAGATGTGAGTGTGAATGGTTGTGTGTATGTATTGCCCTGCAATGG
>JBCNYG010000005.1:24323152-24344828 GCA_039654305.1 Porochilus rendahli | reverse complement strand
AATGGTTGTGTGTATGTATTGCCCTGCAATGGTCTGGTGAGCTGTTCAGGGTGTACCCCGTCCTCGCCGTGTTGGCTGAGACAGGCTCCAGCCTCCCTGCAGCCCTTATAGGATTAAGCCTATCAGCAAATGAGTGAGTGAGAATGTATAAGATGTAATGGGTTTATTTCTGTAAAGATCATATTCAGATTTTGATTTTTATTTTAGAAATTTTCATGACTAAATAATTTATTTTAAATAATTGTTTATTTAATCATCTGTGCTTTTGTGGGTTTTTTTGTTTTTGACTGTGATGTCTTCCTTTTTTAAATTGCTACACTCTTTATTGTTCATGTGTTTATTCCCATATTTATTTATCTCTTTGGGTTTTTTTCATTAATGATATTATAGCATTTGCTGTGAAATGATAATACGATGTTACTGTTGTAGCATCTGAGATCTGCTTTTCTGAGCAAAGCGGCCTGGGATCAGCGTTAAGCCGTGCTTCTTCCGCTGCTCTGACCCCAAAGAGGACAATTAATGCTCTAAAATGGGATACGAGTCAAAACTAGGACAGCATTGTGACGACCGTGTCTCTCTTTGTAGCAGCGTGTTTAATTAAGAGGATGTGCGGTTGAGCTCATACAGGCTCCACGCCAGGCCCTATGACATTACTGCACAGCCTCAGCACTGCCTATTTCTGTGAAAGATTTTCCGACAGCAGCTCTGCGTAGTAATAAAACGTGAATGATAATATGCTCCAAAAATAAATAAATAAATAAATAACATTTAAAAAAAAAAAATACTGCTGCAGTAGAAGTTCCTATGAAAAGATGGCATAGAACCAAAACAAAAGTGCTTTTTTGTTGTATAAATGTATACGTATACATTATCTCGCAGCGGTGATGCTTGAGAGAAAATAGCATCATCAGTCTGGGAGATTCATTTACAGAGTTGTCCATGTGAGAGCATCAGAATGGTGGCTTCATATGTTTTCGTGCACTTCTGTAATAGCGGTGTAGCAGGTCCCGTCATGCTTAACTCATCTTAAGTCTTTTTAATAATCTCTGTTTGTGCGGATTTGCTTTTGTGATTCATGGCTGAAATAGATGTCCTTGACTTGAACAGTAAATCCCTGAATAAAGAAGAAGAAAAACACTTTTGGTTCCCGTTGGTGGATCCAGACCCAATTTCTTCTCCTGCTGAGTTTAGTAAGAGAAAGGCCTTGCTCTGCTCTAAAGGATAATATTGTGCATTTATCATTCTGTGACACATGGACTGATAGAAAAACCATAAGCCATTAGAAGTGAGAACGGGGAACTCGTTGTAGATCCAGAAAAATTAACTACCTAACCTCCAAGCTGGAAGGCAAAGGCTGTGTTAACTGCAAGGGTTCAGACTGATGGAATTCTTTTAATATAGATCCTGGTCTTAAGCCAATTAAAAAGAAATGTGTAAACATAGCACTATTTATAATTCAATATGGCTGACAGTGACATCCCAACCACATCTCATGCATTAGTTTCCAAGCTTTCTACACAACCTACCTTTAAATCGTATATATTGCTGCAAGTAGGAATGATCGGATCGTCACCAGATTAACACCGCCAAACGATGGCGACGGTCCTTTTTCACCAAGCTGATATGGATGAACAGGACACGTGGTAGCGCCATACCAAAGACTTACAGTACATCACCAAAATAAACAACACAGCAATTAAACCACAATTTACATATAGACATTCTTTCTATTTCCTGATGGTGGCGCTATACCTGAGAGTCATTCTGTTATATGTGGACATCATTGCAACCATCAAGTTTAAACCGGATCAGGCAGTGGCCAGAGTAGTCATCATGTATTTCCTGTTGGCGTGGTGCCACCATTTCAATGTCTTCACTTAATGTCTATGGGTCGCCTAATCCTACATAGGCTTGAGCCGACACCAGTCCATCACAGGGCCAACCCACAAATCCAGCCACACTCACACCTAGGGATAATTCGGAACAGCCAATTAACCTAATATGTGGAAACCAGAGTACCCAAAGGAAACCCCTGTAAGTACGGGGATAACTCCACGCACCTTCTTGCTGTAGTGCGGATATGCTACCACACACCTACACCACCTACACCACCACACCAGTCCAAAATGAATTCAATGAACCATCAAGGAGGAGTAAGTAAAAATATAATGAGCTTCAAAACACACAAATTCCAAAATATCTCGATTTCTGTTGCATGTAGTTAATGCACCAGAGAAACACATTTGTTCCTTTTGAGGAGACCCACTATCCTACCAAATTTCCTGCATGTATGTGAAACTGTATTACAAAAAAATTCTGAGTAACATACGGTGGTATTTTTAGGGCACCTGGGAACCCCCTTGAAAATGGTCGAGTCTTGATTGGGTCCAGTTTGAATCCTGGGGAGACGGCACGTTTCTTTTTGGGGTCTTGAGCCGAAAATGTTTGGGAATACTGAATACTGGTGGTTCCAAGGGGTGGCAAGGGGTGATGCATACCACCCCAGTCGCCACACTATTATTAGGCAATTAAAAAAAAAAAAAACTGATGCCGAAGGTTCATGATATTTCTTCTTAGTTGGCATAAACTGCTTTACTGACTTTCACGTTCAAATTCACTTTGCCATCCAGAATAAAACTAAAACGCTTCCACCTGCCAACACAGGAAAAATTAACCAAATTTGCTCTCGTCTTAGTCCTTAGATGCCTACTGATTCTCCAGTAGCTCATCGATGATGCCGCCGATGACACGAAGAGCCAGGTGTTTCATTCATTTATTGTTGCTCTGTGTTTAAAATGTTTTTACAGGAATTTGATGGTGTGCAGTACTGTTTGAGCATGAGACACATTCAAATAAGTACTAACACACAGTTTGCAGCCTTAAAACATGGAGGACGGCGCCAATCTGCACTGTTTCCACCCTGAACAGCTTTTACATCCATTGCAGGGATAAAACAGACAGTCATTAACACTCCTGTCAGCACTTACGGACAGTCCAGAATATCAATAAGCCTACTCTGCATGTTTTTGGGCTGTGGAAGAACACCAGAGGAAACCCACACAAGCCCACAGGACTTGAACCCAGGACCTACTTGCTATAAGGCAAGAGTGCTAACCACTACGCCACCATGCACTCCCGCCCCCGTATGTAAATATTGACTAATGCTAATCAGTGCTAGACTCCATGAATGGTAATCCTTAATGCCATGACGTTCTGTTTTCCTCGGTCACTGAGAGGAAATACAGCCCTAATGCTTTCACCCTCGTGTCATCATTTTTGATGTTCAGTCCCTAAACGTTATAAATGCTCAGTGCTGGTTAGGGGTTGATTTGGAGTGGTTCAGCGTGGTCCACTCATTCTTCTCCACTCCATTGCTGTCTCATTTTCCTTCTTCCTTCTGCCTCTTTATTCTGCACATGCTTGGAGAGAAACCTCATCCCGCCCTAATGCCTATTTTCTTCTCAGTCAGAGAGAGGTGTGGTAATTGAGGGGTAAAATGGAAATGTGAAGTTGTGTGTGTAATGTTTCTGTTGCTATTCAGTGACAGTTTACTTAGCATACAAGATCAGCAATAGGCTGAGTGGGTGCTCATGGCGTGGGAATGGGGATCTGTAATCAGTTCTCCATCATTAGGAAATTGGGGAAGTATGTCCCGAGATTGGGAAAAATATATTTACCGCCCTATTCAGACACCATCATATTTTTCACTGTGTATCCTTGTAGGATCCATCGGGGCGAAGATGGGGTAAGTTCTTAACAGCTCGCCAGAGCATTGCAGGGCCAACACACGCCTATGGGCAATTTGGACCAGCCACTTAGCCTAATCTTTGCAAACTGAAGTACCGGAGGAAACCCACGCAAGCATGGGGAGAACATGCAAACTCCACACAGAAATAGCTGAGTCTTGGACTTGACCCCAGGACCTTCATTTGGTGAGATGAACGTGCTAACCACTACACCACCCTGCCACTGTCTTGTAAGTTCCCCAACTGGGCAATTGGGTTTTACTTTGTAAGCCAAACTTCTTCCTGTTTAAAAACAATCAAGTTCAATATGTATCACGTGGTAAGGAACATCTTAAGCGATTAACTTGTTTTTGCAAACTACAAGTGGACACAGTTGATGGCGGTTTAACTAATGCCCTAAATATCCAGGTCAAATCACAGGTAAGATGGCAGTCAAGTTGAGTAGGTCCAAGTTGTGTATTTATTACTTGCTTGCATTTTTTAGAATGTACTACAGGAACTGTATGTATGGTAGTAGGTACATAAGCGACATACTGACTATTCAGATTCAGCTTTTGTTTAACGTGGCTAAAATAGCCAACATGCGGGCGTTTTCGCACCTTGATGCAGATTTATATAAATGGCCGAGGAAAGTGCGGCTGCACTAAGTAGGGACGCAAACCCACAGAACCACCAGCCATTAACTTGTTATATAAGGAGTGTTCATTGAAGCTGAAAAATTGGTGATAAAATAAGTCCATTCACACGTCTGTGAATAATGGATTTACACCACCCGATCTATTGTCTCTTTACAGCACAGTAGATTGCAAGACGGTCCACAGTGGCGGTGTAATGTTCTTTACAGAGAACCCTCTCCGTTTACGCCCGGCACGGGGAGTAAGTAATATTTCTTTATGCCGGTTTAGTTTTGACGGTCTCCGTTTTTGAGCACTAATACAATTTGCTTTAAAACATGAATGCCCTCTTGCCATTAAGGTCCCCTATCAGTCATTGAATGAAGGAAGTTATTTAGTGAAGAAGGAGAGTGGTGCAGCTGTTACTTAAGCCGGGGACATGATGGAGTCCAAATGACAGCCTTGATGGGAAAGAAAGCTCAGGACGCAATTAGATTAGTGAAAACAAATGAATTTCCGCCTGGGCTCACTGTTTGCTGTCACAAAATGGGTTAGGATGAAAACGGAGTCGCGCAACATGACCCAGGGTTACTGACCTCCGAGTGATGCTTAAAAGACGAGCGTGAATTGAGAAAGCTGTTATTTGTCACGGGACGCCGTCGGATTTAATTTGCAAAGAGCATCGAAGTGACACTGACATTTCTCATTGTGACACTTGTCAGATGTGAGAGCACTAATGAGATAAGGCTAGATTTGAACAACAAAAGGCACATGCGCAACCAGGAAGTTTGAAGTTGTATTGCCTTTATAAATGCGCACACAGGCCTCGTAGGCGTAGGCTTTTTTTGTTTGTTTGTGTGCTAGTGCTGTTCGAAGGCTGCCAAAGAGGTGTTTTGAGAAAAGATGTTATTACATGTCATTTTTGACACTTAAAAAAAAAAAAAAAAGCTTTGAGCAACATCCAGCCAGTTGTTTTAGCTGATATATGGTGACAGCAAAGCTCGAGCAGATTTCAAATGAGTCCCTTTAGGTTCATTAAAAAAATATATATACGGTTTTATACATATGTGGTGAAAAAGTTGAAACCCGCTTTATATGGTGACGTGTTTAAGTTGTTGTCTGATGCATAAATGTGGACACGACTGTGAAAGAAATGGAATATTGTAAGGGAGCAGTTGATAATCCCGTTTGCTCTGGACCTAATTGGATTGAAAAGATCGGGTTGAGAGGTTGTTGTCTGCAGAGGGGGGCGCTAACCCTGTACTTAGTTTCGGACGATTGGAGTCACCCTACTACCACAAAATAAGACCTAGAACCACATATGGTGCAGACCTCAAAGTTCAAGATGGCTACTCTGTGTGCGATAAAAGCTGTTTATAAGCACTTCTGTCTTATTTTCGCCTCATTAAACCAGTCATACACTCGTTGCTGTCCAATTCCCATCTATGTAGTACATGTTTTCTATGATGTTTGTATGCAAATTAAATCCATTACAGTTCTAGGACGGAAGACTACAAAAAGTGGAAAAGTTTAATGGGGTGAAAATTTATGCAAGGCTCTGTATATAGAGTATAATGGTTAAAACTTCTGTTTCTTTCTCCAAATACGGCCCAGGAGAATTATGCAACTTGTGAGGCACTCAAGTATCTGCACAATAGCATTCAGAAATGTATTCAGTTCTGTAGGTTTTAGCAAGCAATGCTAGCTCTTAGCAAGCAATGCTAAGAACACACTACAACAAAAGTTAAAGGTGCTCATTCACTATGGAATAGCACATGTGTTTAATCTGAATTCAAAGGTTTCCCAGTGAAACCCCTTTAAGTCGACCTATGGACTGCTTGAATGTGCTTTTACGGAGAGAGCAGGCCTTGAATAGCTTGCCACCCACAGTACGATGAGCTCCAGCTCCAAATGTAAACTAGATGAGGTATCGTATCAAGTTCCAGTCCGCAAACATTACACATACCTAAGTCTCTGAGGACCGCCCTACCATACCTTGAAAGACTGACTGTTTGGCTATAATTGACGTACAAAAGGAGTCAATTCGGCACAGGAGTATCCTTGAATTTTAAGCATGAATACAGAATGCTGTTCACACCCCTGGCCTGGTTTTAAATCAAAACACAAATGAAATGCATCTCTCAAGCAGAAAAAGACACTTTCACCTCAGCACTTCTCAAGTAGGTTGTCAAATTTCCCAGAGTAGGCTCTTCCTTCTTTAAACGAGCCAGAGGTGTGCAAGTGTCTCTTTTAAGCCACGTGGCCTGAAATTGGAAAAGGCTCCATTAAGGGAAGCCAGGAATCTCAGAGGGCTTGCATTGATTTCTAAAATAAATGTAAAAAAAAAAAAACAAAACAAAAAAAAAAAACGAATTGAGAGCCTTCGCATCATAGCTCTGAAACTCTATCCACTTTGGCCACAGCAATTAGTGCCACAGCTCTGGGTCTGCAGCTCCCACTGCATTTATGTACTTTCACTGTGTGATTTAAAAGCCACCATGATGCCTCAGCTTCATTTAATTATATTTCCACAACGTAAGACAGAGCAAATTCGGAGCCAAATGCATCATGGTGGTCATAAGCATCTACTGCGATGGACAGGCTTTGCAGAGAGACACTTGGCTCAAAACACCAGCTCTCAAATTATTCTGCCTCTGCATAGTGCAGCATATTTTGATTGGTGGTGCAGCATTTAATACCTTTGCTATCCGATGACCATCCAACAAGCCGCAAAAACTTGCTTGCAATGTAAACCCGCCGTGTGCTAGATAAGCACAATTTCCCGAAATGTATTCGAGTTTAATCTCTGCATGATTGGCTTGACGCAAGTTAGAGATGCGAGGGAATGTATCCATGTTTTCGAGGGACTCTTACCAAGCAGGCAAAAAAAGGTCTAACAGTTTCTGTGCTTGTATGCCAGGCATTCTTAAAGTGCCCCAGGTCTTGCCGGCAGACAGTGTGGGAGTCAGGTGTATAGCTCGCAGCATCCCCCTGAGCACATGACCCTGAGAAGGATCCAGAAGATGGGGAAATCTCCAAGTAAAATTGCCTTCACATGAAAAGTGCCAGATGATACTAATATCACACTTGGCATGGCAATGCTTGAGCGGTCTCTCGTGTTGGACTATCAAGAGAAGGAAGCCGACACAGTGAAATGGAACTTCGTCTCTGTATAGCAGAGGCGTGCAGTGGGGCTTAGTGTTCACACACTAATTTAATTATGCTGTGGACTTTGCAGGCCAATTATCCTCTCTCGAGGCCCTTAGAGGGTACACCACGCAGCTGCTTCTCATGCAAAAGAATCTGCATACAGCTTCAAAAGTTGGTGTCCAGATGGAGGCTTGTTGGATTCGTCACCAACCGTCAGGACGTTCGGTCTTACTGATGGGATACATTTCGCGGACTGACAATAAGAACTCTGTGCTGGCCAGTTATGAAAATGTCAAACCACAATGCAGAGAAATGAATCTAGTCTGCAGTTGGTGTGGTAATTAAATGACTTTTGGGCAGTTTCGGTCAACAACAAACAAAAACATGCCACATCTGTAGAGCTTTTCATTCAACAAAACAAACGTAAACCTTTCAGGATCACTGACGTGAAAACATACCAGTTTTCAGTACTGGTATCCAGGTCCATGCTTGCTAATGTGTAATAGTACTTGGGCAGTGGGGCAACAGTGGCTCAGTCGTTAAAGCTCTGGGTTACTGGTCATGCGCGCAATCCCCAGTGCCACCATGCTGCCACTGTTGGGCCCTTGATCAAGGCCCTTAGCCCTCAATTGATCAAAGTAAAAATGATTAATGGGAGTCACTCTGGATAAGAGCATCTGCTAAATACACGTAGAGGTACTAGAATTCATACAAATATATCAGGTTCCAACATCTGTTACAATTAGGGGGTAAGACATGACTTTTTACCATCTTTACACTATTAAGCCAAGCACAGGAAATGACGGCAATTTCACAATTAATGACCATCCTTGCTTTGCAAGTATAGTGGTTAGCATGTCAGCCTCACACGAGGAAGGTCCTAGGCTCAAGTTTCAGGCTTGGCAAGGGTAGTTCCGTGTGGCGTTCGGATGTTCTCCCTGTGCCTGTGTGGGTTTCCTCTGGGTACTCTGGTTTCCTCCCACAGTCCAGAAGCATGCACATTAGACTTATTGCCCCTAGGTGTGAAGGTAAATGTAAATGGTTGTGTACGTATATATGTGCTGGCCCTGCGATGGAGTGACAAGCTGCTCAGGACGATTGATTTTCACTAAATCGACAGAGGTAAGCTCCATCCTCCCCTACCCAGTACAATAAAGCAGTTTGGCCAAAGAATAAATTATGCACTTCTATTGATGCATCCTTAATTTTAACCACGTTGACTTTAGTAGAACATGGCCCAGCAGCTGGTGCTTTGACGAGGCGTGGCCAGAAAGCAGAAGTGCTCCTGTCGTATTCTTCTCAACAACACCACAGGGGTCACCATGGGGCAGAGGTCAAGATTCCCTTGAGGATAAGAGAACGAGGTTGATTTTCTTTAATACTGTTGCTCAAAAACAAAAACTACTGCAAGGTCATCCTTTGTTTTCCAAGTATGACCATTTCGAATCTCTTCAGTAACTCAGTAACCTCTCTTAACCCTCCGTACAGCAATTATAAATGAACTATGATAGGATCTTCTGCACCCCAGAGCTTATAAGGTTTCAAAAAAATCTCGGGCCAACCAGCAGCTTTTCAGTCCACGCGATATGCAGTAGTCAGCTTGACTGAAATTAGACACTCTTATGGGACTAGAGAACGGAGATTTCCAAGGATTTGGTCAAGGCTGCTGAATTAAACATGAAGCCAAAACTTTGTCCTCAAAAATTTCTCTTTCTTTTGCTCAAATTGGATTCGGTTTTATTTGGTGCATATTTGAAATGAAAGTCCGAAGATGTATTTAGACGTCTGTAAGTTATCCGTTGTCCGTGATGTAACACAATGTCAGTTTCGAGACTTACTGGTGAGACGACTGGCAGCTAATCAGTCCGCCCACCTGACACATATCATGAGGAACCATTAAAGAATTCCAAAGTCTTTCTCCCCATTAAACTGCTCGAAATCCTGCTGCTCTGAGACCGCAATTATGAATCGCCCCGAGGAAGGGAAGCCACGGCCATCTGCGGATCGCACCGTTATCCTTCCGTCAACTAACACCTTTATCACCTTGCTTTAGTAACTGCCGTCCTTTAAATTTTTAGAAAAACTCTTTCAGAACTGGTTAGCAGTAGGCAACCAGCTACGTACTGTTAGCCCATAAGATTCCCAAGGTCCAAATATAGAGCCTTTGATTCTGTCAGCGGAGAACGAAGTAAATGCGGGGCGGGTTTCCAGCAAACTGGATAAACCTCTTAGAGAAAAGCTGTAACCTCGAAGTCAAGAAAGTAAATGGGTATCATCGGGTATCTCTATTTTCATTTGTGTGGGTGGAGGATGGTGGTTTAGTGCGTGGGGGGGTTAGTATACGCTGCAACTTCCCTGGGCGTGGAGAGCTGAGGTCAGCAGTTACAGAAATGAGAAATGAAAGAAGACTTCTGGTGCTTTGTTGAGTCTGCGAGTTCCACAAAATGCGGGTTGTACCCTTTTCCAGTACACTGCGTAGCTTTTACAAAGCATGAAAATACTGATGGAAACAGCATATTATAAAAGAATCAATCAGCCTTGATGGCAGTCATAAACTCTGGATTGAGTGCCACAACTTTCCTCGTGCACAAAAGGGAAATCAAAAATATGCACCAATGCTAATTGACAATATTTAAAAGACACGTGGATGATGTCAGGGATATAAACTAACTGTGAAATGACTTATAGTAAAGGAATGAAAAAGGAGCTGACAAGAAACAAGAAACACACTGACAGACTTTATGTTTGGAAACCAGTGTAGCAGATGCTCCGGAGGAGTGGCGGGGAGGGTCTGCCTTTTCCCCCCTCCTTTTTCCTGCGCGTTTAGGTCACTAGGGAGGGGGAAGTGGTGTATGTAGAGAGTACCATGTCATTCGGCAGGTGCTGTTGCCTGACATCACGCCCTGCCGTTGTCCTCCCGTGCTAATCCCCCATTTGAGAGTGATTAGCAATACCCTGGTATCTCTGCTCAAGGGAAATGTACGAAAGAAACCTGGGCGGGCGAGGACAACGGCCCGCTGCTGGCCACGGTGTTTAATTTCATTTTGCCACACTTGCTGGATGGACGGAAAGGGGCCCAAAGCAGCTGGGTTTCACGCTCTAATGTGCCTCTAACAAATAATCTGATTAGAGAGGTCGTCTGTCTGAACGCTGCGTATTGTTCAGTCCTGGATTTTGACAGTTCATACGTATTTGTGTGAGGAGCGGGAAATTAAGTTTTACCCGAATTGGTGTTCAAAATAACCAACAATTCTACTTCCTGTCTACTTCCTTTATTTATTTATTTATTTTTTAAATGTATACCTACCACTATAAAATGTTGCTAAATATCAGACAGTTGGTAAGATTCAAACCCTGAGGATTCCCATCTCTTCAATATTTGCATCTGGCAGTAAATAACATATTTCTCTGAGTATTGATTTCCGCAAAGATTCAAACGCAACACAAATGTATCTCTCGCTCGTATATTTATGCCATCTGTCTTGTGCTGATAAAGTAGGAATCGTTTTGTTTTCATTTGGTGCTTTTGTTTTCCGTTTATCAGCTTCTTTATGGATTACGTCGTTTCAATCAGGACTGATTTAGACCATTTCACTTCTGTGCGACAATGACTGATGACAGCAACAAGTCGTTTTTCAATATAATACACTGCACACAGTAGATCCTTTGATCACACTCTGCGGTTTTCATTTATTTCCATCAAGCGTAGTGTGATGGTGTAATGAGACACTTGGAACTCATTTTCCCGTTTCATCTTTTGGTGTGATTTGTTTAGTCTAGGCAAAGGGGTGTTACACTATGATATCATCTTTAATGATATAGTGTCCCAGACATCTGTATTCAGATTTAAATCAGTGACTGTTGCCTAATTTATTATAATAATTATGATTATCATTGTTTAATTTATTATTTTTTTATTGGTAGTATTATTATTTTTATTATCATTATTCTTTATTTATTATAATTTTCTCTTTTATAATTTTTTTTCTTTTATTATTGTTTATTCCATGCATTCATTTGTATTTTAAACATGTTGTTCGTTATCTGTTCCATGTAATATAATTGTATTTGCATTACATCGCCGTACGGAGCTATGATTGATTTCTTGTCAGAATTGGCAAATGTTTAAGGCATGTATAAAAAATATATTTATCTCTGCCCCCATCGTGCGATTAGCGCTGCTAATTGCTTTCCGATAATTTTGCTTTTGATATAATGTATTTATCCCGCAAGTGAAATTACTGCTTCTGCATTTAACCCATCCAAAGTGAGCACACACACACACACACACACACACACACACACACACTTGGAGCAGTGGGCTGCCACACACACTGGAGGCACCTGGAGTGTAGTTGGGGGCTAGGTGCCTTGCTCAAGGGCACTTCAGGCAGGACGGTGGAGGAAGGGAAGGTACAACTTACTCCCCCACCACCACACATTTTTCCAGCTGGTTGGGGAACTGAAGCAGCGACCTTTCAGGTCCCTAAGCCGCTTCTCTGACAACTAGGCTACGGCTGCCCCACTAATGGAGCCATCAGAAAGTGACAGCCTTGAAATGCTAATGACATTTTTATTTTAAGTTTCTGCTATCAAAAAAGTTGGTTCTTGTTTGTAGCCTCAAAAAGGAAGTTGTTCAATGCATCATGGGTAACTAATAAGAAGGCTCTTTCCTGCGGTCTATTTTGGTGTGCTGAAATCTAAATGTAAAATAGTTTGAAATGGAATGTCCTGTAGGTTTGATTTTGAGGAAATATATGAATATGAATGACACGGTCGCTGTTTCTCTAAAGACGAGCTGTTTTCGTTCCTTTGAATATGGATTCATCTCTGTTGGATTTGTTTTTTTTTCTTTCTTTTTTTTTTTTACATATAGCCAAGGCAGAGGGAGTGATAGTGTAAAAAGAAAACAAAAAATAGAGAAAGGGAATCAAAGGCTAAAAAAAGGGAACAAAGAATGTATGGGTGAAAGAAAAGGGAGAATAAACAAAGAAGGGAAATCGTACAGACATTCGATATACAGCAAATGTTTCCACATTCAGTCCCTTCGTCTTAAAAGCAGGAATAAATGGCAAATGTAAGGATTTGAAATGGCTTCTTCAGTTGGAAGTGTGTGATGGAATGATGGCTGGATGACTGGGTCAGAACATCTTCGGGAGGGGGGTTGTGGGGAGTTTATGGTATGCAGTGGTTAGCAATGACAAAAAGGTGGTTTGCCTCAACATGGATCCTACAGCACACCTTCTTCTTGTGTCTTGTGTAGGCCATGCCTGGAAAAGGTAAAATAAATATAGGGAGAGAAATAAAAAGGAAAGTACAAAGATAAAGACAGAAAGGAAATCAGATAAAGCAAAGAGGTGGAAAACTGGCCAGGACAAAAGCAACCAAAAAAAAGACAAAGTGAGAAATGGCTGCTAGAAAGAAAGAAATGAAAAAATGAAAAACAAACAAAAAGAGGTGTGAGAGAGGTTGAAACAAGGTAAAAATGAACGGCTTCAAGAAAGAAGTTATGAGGGTCAGAAGACAAGGACGGCTGGATTATGGTTGGCTGGAGTTATGGATGGATGGACAAACTATGGATTGGTAAATGGATGGATGAATTATAACTGGACAGTGGATGAATGGATTATGTATGCACCTTGGATGGAAGGATTAGGCATTGGTAGATAGATTATGGAAGAACTTTAATTTATAGATTATAGATGCTGTGTGGATAATGAACAGGTGGATGATGGATGGATGGATGGAATAAAATATGAACAAAACAGCAAGGAATAATTCGGGGAGAGAGAGAGAGAGAGAGAGAGAAATGAAATGAGTGTGTATGATGATGGAACAGTGCATCTCCAGCAGAAGCTCAGTGCAGCCAGATGGAGGTTTAGAATCGGGGCTTTTGCTCTCCTACGTAATGAAGCTCACCCTGACAGCAGGTTCTTCATGCTGCCTGGATGAGAATCCGGAGTCCTGCTTTTCGATAACCACACACAGCACCCTCCTGCTTTAGCAGGTGAGCATTTCATGCTGGGTCACGGGGAGGCTGGCGCCCATCTCAGCCGACCCTGGGTGAGGACAGGGTACACCCTGGACAGCTCGGCAGGCCATCACAGGGCCAATACACACAACCATTCACACTCACTCTGACACCTAGGGACGATCCAGTCCTATTGGCCTACTGTGCATGTTTTTGGACTGAAACTGGTGTACCGTCACCAAACTCCACACAGAAAGTGTTCCCGAGCCTGGGAATCGAACCCTTCATGCTGTGAAGCGGAAGTACTAACCACTACGCCACTGTGCCGCCCCCCAAGAAATCATCTACTGTAAAGTCATTCCGGCTATGTGAGAGGCTAAAAAAGACAAACCAGAAAAAGAGAAGGAACACAAAACAAAGCAGGGAATGCATGAAACAAAGAAAGAAAGAAAAGGAACAAAGGAAGGCTAGAAGACTAACAATTAATATAAGGAGGAATATGAAAATAGGAAAGAAAAAAGAAGACAGACTTAAGAAGGAAGTGTGGAAGTTTTACAAGAAGGAACAATTAGTATAAGAAGGAATATGGAACACGTATTAATCTCTTGCCCTGCACCACCTCTTGGATTTCATGTCCTTTGTATGACCTCGCTTTCTTTTACACTTCATGTCCCAATGGATCTTGGGAAGCAGTTCAGAGACAGAAGCATATGTCAATTAAATTTCACAAAAACAACCTTTAAAAGGACCTTGTTGGTCTCCTTTAGCTGAAAGACGGAAGCCCGTTTTTCCGATCTGCTCATTTCAGCGTGAACAGTCCGCTGCGAATATATGGCTGATGTTGGGGGGCATGAACTGTCTTGATTCTTTATCTCTCACCAGGAGCCTTCACAAAGACTCCATTACCCAGATGACACCCCCAAAGAGACTCGCAGGAGGCATCAGGCAGAGCAGCAGGTTCAGCACAGATCAGCCTGGCCGATAACATGACCTTCATGGCTTTTGGGAGGGATTAGCTATGTATCAGCACTGCATCTTCTGGTCTACTGCACCTTATTACCTGGCCTGACATTGAGGAGAGCGGCGCATGAGAGTAGTGTGAGGACGTGGCATCTTGCAGGGGAAATCAAAATGGATGGTTTAGAACTTTATGCTCCTTAGTGTCACAAATATTTTGATGTAACCTTAAAAATTGGCATTCAGCAGATGTTCTTATCCAGAACAACGTTTTTATCTCATTTATACAATTGAGCAAGTGAGGTTTGAGGGTCTTGGTCAAAGGCCTGACAACAGCAGCTTGGGACTGGGGCCTGAACCCCTGACCTTTTGATCAGTAACACAGATCATGAACTACTGGGCCATCATTGGCCAATTTGGCTTAGCACTGTCACCTTAGCACTCAGTCTTTAGCACTGTGACATCTCAGCAAGAAACTTTGGGGTTCAAATCTTGGCATGGTATTTGTTCCCCCTGTGCTTGGTTCAGGACAGCATGGTGGTATAGTGGTTAGCACGTCTACCTCACAGCAAGAAGGTCCTGGGTTCGAGTCCCAGGCTCGCTAAGGGTGTTACTGTGAGGAGTTTGCATGTCCTAACCGTGTTACCATGGGCTTCTTACAGGTAATCCGGTTTCCTCCCACAGTCCAAAGATATTCACATTAGTCTAATTCACTGTTCCAAATTGCCCCTAGGTGTGAGGGGCCACGGTAGTGTGTGTTGGCCCGGCAGTGGTTGGCTTCAGTTGTCAACCAAAAACATGTACTTTAGGACAAACGATTACACCAGTGGTCACCAACCCTGTTCCTGGAGATTTGGTTCTTTGAAGACTTTTCCTCCAACCACAATCATACCCACCAGACCATCTAATGTTAGATTTTGGTTAAAGGTAAAACCTGCAGGAAGGAAGATCTGGAGGAACAGGGTTGGTGATGACTACTACTCACAAAGAAAGTGTTATCATCTTTGATATTCATGAGCTCACAGTCACTCAGGATTGGCTAGTGGTGCTCTGACTGACAGGGGAAAGAAAGTTAGCGATCCCTCCCCACCTGAGAGTAAGGTCCATTTTACTTTGGATTCCTGATGGTGGTGCCATCATCTGGATTCAAACTGCTAAATTTCTGATGATAGGGTGCCGTCCCGTGCCGTCCTACGTGTTACTGTAGTAATCTCTGTCAACTTGGGTGCTGCTGCAAGGTTTTAAAATGGCAGTGGAATACACACTGCCAAGGATAGAGCTAGGGCGTATCTTTTCATTTCTGAAAATAAAACCAGGCAGGGCACAAATTCAGTATTTTGGAAATGTTGTGTTAACATCAAAGTTAACATCAAAAACAATCCTAATCCTGCAGGGCAGTTGTGGCTTAGTGATCAAGGTGATGGGTTAGTGATCCGAAGGTCAGCGGTTCATTCCCCAATATCATCACTTTTGGGCCCTTCAAGCAAGGCTCTTAATCCTCAGTTGCATAAATAACTGTAAGTCGGTCTGGATAAATGCTGTAAATGTATAGCACTATTTTCTAAAGGCGTTCCAAGACAAGGTTCCCCTGAATTCCCCAATGCCTTGCCTGCTGCATGGTGCCAGTGGCATATTCAGCGGTTAAAAGCGCTGAGCATCCAAGCCTGTGATTGGTCGCAGATGTGAGCCGTTTTCAAGCTGATTCGATCCAAAATGGACGCCTTTAAGAAGTGCCAGTGTTCCTTTGTTGTTGGATGAGTTCGTGGAAATGATACTAATGGATGTCCTGAATTAGATTAGCTTCCAGTTTTGTATGACAGTCGCATCGATCAGAGATGGAACATACTGTAAAAGGGAAGCAACATGAAACCACGTGTTGGAAATGCAAACAAAAACGTGGCCATTCTTATCTTATTTAGGAGCAACATTAATTATTCAGTGAGTATGTATGTCCACAGCTGAAGACAATATTAACACGACTGATAGCCAGCCAGGAGACTAAAAATAGATTGAATTCATTAGAATGACTACCAGTCAATATTACATGGTTTTATTCAATTATTAATCTTTTGTTTTTCTACCCACCGACTATGTCCATCATGCTCTAGTGATTAGATATGCATCATCAGAGAAATGTTTTGATTTTTTATCCACTCAAATCCAGATTACACCGAAGAATGTAAGGTTAAAAGAGTGATGAGCCTGAATTCATATTTGGACCTAAACAGAAAGCAAATGAAGAAGCAGGTCTGTTAAATTAATTTAAAGGTGCAGGCATTCATTTTAATCCACTATATTTAATTATTTTCCAAATTCAGCAGCTATTTATCCGTCTAGCTGTCCATCCTTTGTGAAAAATTGGTGATAAAAAAACAAAGAAAGTGTATTAGTGTCAGCCAAACAACACTACTCCAGCCAATCAGCAAGAAGACTCCTTCACAACACAAGCCCACCATGTTGCTGATTGGATGGAGGGTATTTAAGGGGGTCGTTGTTGTCACTGTTGTCTAAGGGAGTGCTGTCGCCTCGGCAAGTCGCGTCAATAAATTTAAGGGTGTGGAGCTTATGAAGGTGGTTCTGTTTAAATATCGTGGGGTTTTTTTCTAGAATCGATGGACTGGACTAGACTGTAGTAGTGTACGATTCGTCATATCTGTTAGTTGAGATGCACGCCCCAACAGCCATCTGTATTTTTTTTTTTTTCCCCAATTGTGCAGTGGTACCAGGTGTGAACAATAATATTTACTGCAGACCAAGAACAGCTTTTTATGAAACGGTCTTTTCTCAAGAATTCTTTTTCAATTAGAGATGGGAATCATACCCAACAACACATGCTCTTCTTTCCTGTTAATTACTTTAGTCATAGTTGGAGGAGACAGAGAGAGAGAGAGAGAGAGAGAGAGCGCCTGTTCGTGTTCATTTCATCACTGTTTGCTGAAGCTTGTCCCACTCAATTCCTTGCATACTCAAGAGGAAACCGGTTCCATAAAATAAATAAATAATTTGATAACGCTGTTGTGTGAGAGAGACCACTTTTCTTCTTCATGTATCACTATCTATTCATATAAAAATAGAAGTCATCGCAGGCTAAGTAGCGAAAGTGTATTAATGGTGGCTAATTTCTGGAAAATTGACATAATTAAAATGAACTTTGTTCATTGTGTCCAAGCTGTAATGGATGTTTAATGGGGCACTCCGGCTGAACCCACAGGATCCCATAGAGCAGGCGTCCCCTACCTTGCTTAGCTACGTTTCATCACTGCAGTACGGATGTAAATGAAAATGACTAGAAGCCTTTTTCTTTTTCGGATATTTGTCGCTGGGTTATTCAACCTTTTTGCAGCTGCCTCACACTTTAATGCAGAAAGAAAGCTTGTTATTAATGGTGATGCTGTGTTACTGTGAAGAATCCGAATAGCTGCCTGGAAAAAATAGGCTATAATTTGGCTAACTTTATTCCAATCTGCATTTCAGCAGACAGCACGAATGGTTTCAGTGACAGATAATGTTCAAACCTGATTATAGAGGAGACCCGAGTAAGACGAAGCAGAAGGAACCTAAATTGAAATCTTATTAGAGTTTGGTCAAGTCTACAAATAAAGGAATCAAAAAACAATATTTTTTGTGTTCAGGATTTCACAACGAATAAAATTTGGCAAATATGAAGGAAAGGTCAAGGGTCGGAGACGGGCACGCCTTTTTCTCTCTTTCTTACATTTCATTGTGGATGGAGAACTTTTAAAAAAACAACATGGCCTTGCAATGGACTGGCAAGCTGTTCACGGTGCACGTCGCCTTCGCCCAAAGTCCACTGACATGGGATCCAGATGGGACGGAATGGAGTCATCATCATCATCAGCAGCAGCAGCAGCAGCATGGTGGGGCAGTGGTGAACACCGTCAGTTCTCCTCAAGCAGTATCTTTGTTTGAACCTGCTGGCCCTCTTGTGTTTTTCTGTGTTTCCTCTGTGTATTCCGGTTTCCTCTCACATTCCAAATACGTGCGGATTTGGACCTTGCGACTCTAAATTACCCATACTAGTTGTGAATGTTGTTGTGTTGTCAGTGACACTAGCAGGTATGAAGCCATTGGTGTAAATGTTACATGAGGTCATTGGTGTCACTAATACAAATGAGACCTTTGGTGTACAGACACTGTATGATGGCGTATCAAGGACATTTGAGGCAACTCGGTTTGTTGACTGTAGAGCGTAGGGCTGTATGAGCTCATTGGTGTGACTACAGCAGTCTTGGAGTTTCTAGCAATTATGATGTTCTGAGTGTTTTGGCGCCCAACACCTCGGTGTCTTGGTGTCACCAGGCATCCTCGTCTTTCCCCCAGTCGGTTTGTCTGCCATATAACGCAGTCTTCCCTGACAAGCAGCAGCTGCGGCAGACCAGCGACAAGGCTGTCACAGTCGCTGAATGGTGACAGACCACAGCGCTGACACCTTTCACCTACAGCCACTGAGACGAAGCAGAAGGAGGACGGTCTGACACGTCCCAAAGCACGCGCAAACGCTCGCACGCGGCAGGTGATTGTAATCACAGGAAAGCAGATCATGTGGCTCATGTGGCGGATCAAAAGCTGAAGATATTTTTATTTCTTAGGCGTCTTCATTGTGACCGTGTTAGCCACGTGACAGTGATTCATCGCACTGCATAACATGCTTTCTGTTAACGAGTCTCTGGCACTGACGCCGCTGTCTGTGTCATGGTTTCTAGTGAAAATTCCTGAAAATGAGAGAATCGAATAGCATCAGTGGAGCATAGTGACTGATTACGGAGCCAACACTCAAGGTGTGAGTTTAATAAGAACATTACGTGCCGGGGCATGTGCTGTGAGTTCGGACTGAGTGAGCTTCACGGCATGGTGAGAGTCACTGGCTATGTTTTGATCCCCTTGGGGAAATATATCCATCTGCAACACAAGCTTATGTAACGTCCATCACTGGACAATGCTGTACTATTTCCTCAGCTCCGGAATGATGCCATGGTCTCTCAATACTAGCCTTAAAAGTGTCCGTGTCAGGCATTCCGAGACCTTTCTGCAATTATAAACAGGATGTCCAGTAGTTTTAAAAAGTTGAAGGCTGTGCAATATGTTCCAAACAACTGTTGGTTAGGAGAAGACACCAAAACAGGACAGAGTCGGAAAAATCTTAAAATCCAAAAGAATTTCTCGATATTTTATTTATTGATTTTTTTATTAATTGGCTTTTGATGTACCAAATGAATCCCGCAAGCGAAATTTAACTAAATTTTATCCCATCCAAAGTGAGCACACACACATATAGACAGCGGGTACACACACGGGAGCATTGGGCCGCCACACTGGATTGGCTAAAGAGCAGGTGGGGGTTAGGTACCCTGCTCAAGGACACTTCAGCTGTGGAGGAAGGGGAGGAAGGGGAGAAAGGGGGTCCTCATCTCCTCTCACCACCACAGATTTTTCCTGCTGGTCCAGGATTCGAACCAGCGACCTCTCTAACCATTTTGCACCGGCCACCCCCAAATATAAGATATGATACGATGTGAGCTGTGTGTTTGTGTCTGGATGGAAATTCAGTAACTACTAAAGCACCAGTTTATGTTTAGGTCATGCTGCAGTTTTAAAACATTTAATATTCCAGCGATTAATCAGCAAAGTACTGTATATATATATATAACTGCATGTGCTCACTGAATCGAGTACACACTTCTTCACAAATCAAGGTCAGCTGTTCAGCACTAGCTGTTTGTGACTCAATAAATGCAGCGTCAGCTCTGTTTTGGTTTACCAAGTTCATTCATCTCACATTAAAAGCCTTTGAATGGGAATTAAAGATGGCCTTGTTTTTCACAGGTTTACGTATTAGGTAAAAAACAAACAAAAAAAAACAACACCACTCCTTTACCTTTAGTCAAGTGTAATAAAATACACCCACACCGAGGTGTAAGATTGCTTTGTGGTCATTTTACCATGAACTTGCAACAAAATAACCATCCCATGCATGAAATACTGTTGAAATACAATAAATATATATAAATATAAATAACACACACACACACAACTCCAGGCTGGGCCTTGACATTCGTTTCAGTGCCTGTAAATCAAAGGGAAAAAATATCAAGCGGCTCACTTCATTTTCTTTCTTATTCTTCCCTCCTGTGTTCTCTCTACCACTATCCAGAGGAAAAGCAGATTATAGTGAAAAATAGGTCAAGTCAAGAGAAATTACTCTTTCTTTCTCGCTCATCATCCATGGATCCTGTAATTTAGTCATTGAATCCAATGTTTTATTGAAGCTTCCGTTATACTAGCAAGCACTGACTGTGGCGTTTGCTCACATACATATGACAAATATTTATCTACTGTATATATGTATGTATGTATGCACACACACATATACATATATAAATATTGATACTGAGTGTGAAGATAAAGTTTACCCCTGTAGCGATCAAAAATCCGGGACATATTTGGCCAAAACCGTGTACAATACGTTTATCACTTTAATGTGTTTTGTAATTTGTTTTATTTTCATACAAATATTAAAATTTCCAAATCGGAAGCTCTGACAATCTGTCTGTCAGCCCCTCCCTTTTTTTTTTTTACATTGCTCAGCCTTTCCTGATTTGCACACGATGGGCTGTCTTACGCCGGTAAACACTGCTCTGCACTGTGCGCGCTGGCCCTACTGTATGTGCTTATATGTGCAGCCTCATCGTATAAAGCGCAACTCCAACTGTAGATTAATTCACTTTGCACAGTTAATAGGCCAACATTTAATATCGTGCTTCCAATTCTGACATGCAGGTTTTCCTCTCAGTAAGCGCGTCCCTATTTAATGATGGTCGCCAAGGTCTCCAAGAGACTGTATAAATTAACAGCTGGTGCTATCGATGAACGGTAATAAATAGATCTAGCCACGTCTAATGTTACCGTTTCCCATCTGCTTCAGTCATGCTATGGTTTATAAGTTGCTCCCTGAAATAGCTTTAGACAGAATTTTTATCAATGTTAAAGTAAATATATATATGTATATATATCACATACATAAATTTGTACATACACACTCAGAGAGAGAGAGAGAGAGAGAGAGAGAGGCACAGATGCCTGTGTTTAGGTCTGCAGTTTCTTTGCAATGGCTTTGAAGGGAATAATCACAGCCGATTAATTAGCCAGGACCTGTGTGTGTGTGTGTGTGTGTGTGTGTGTGTGTGTGTGTGTGTGTGTGTGTGTGTGTGTGTGTGTGT
>JBCNYG010000005.1:24293405-24310085 GCA_039654305.1 Porochilus rendahli | reverse complement strand
ATATATACATATAGTTTTTAGGTCTGTATGGATAAAAATGCGATATATCCTTTGGCGAAAGAGATTTTCTTCTTTTCCTTCATTATAAAGACACTCCCAGACACTCCCAGAAGGGTTTGTGATGTTCATCATCTCTTGCTGGAAGCCCTGTTTCCAGTTTAGTACCTGAAAGTTGTGATTTTGCCCCGAATGCAGTATCAGTTTACATTAACGTGAAACATGATATGCATAGAACATTTATTCCCTTATGACCATGTGGATATCAATATTAATGATTTATAACCTTTCCTGATATGGAATTAAGGGCCAAAATGATAAGATACTCTGGTAATAACTATACCATCCAAACTAATCATGTCTGAATAGGGCTCGGAAATTAACTTTTCTTTTAACAAGCAGTAGAAGAAGAAGAAGGGCTTCTTGGAGCACGCGATTGCTTGCTCCCCATAGCCTCTTTATTTTCCCTAAAAATAAATGGAAATGAATTCCTGGGATTTTAGTAACGGTGCTAACATGCTATATGCTAATTGATTCGCTAGCTAGCAAGTATTATACCATATAAACATCACAAAGCTCTACAAACAGGAGGTATCTTTCTAGATGTCCATTATCTGTACTGTTTATCGTTTCGCGTCATGGGGGAAGCTGGAAAACCCCCTATTTTTCTCCCCTAATCAACTAAGATGTAGCCAATTCCCAACTGTCCAAAAGTATCCTGTCCTTATCAAGCAACCACCACCAATCAGGGAGGGGCGTAAGCAAGCAGCACTTTTTTCATGCTGCTGCACATGCATATTTAGAGGCGGCTTTAACACAGAGGAAAAGCACTATCCACCCCTTGTGTGCAAGACCTCAAAGATGCCCATCCCTCCCTCCTGTGAGAGCTCCACCAATGGACTTCTGGCAGCGGATGGCTGCATGCATGAATCTTCATTTGAACTCGTGATCTCCAGCTTGAAAGTCACACACCTTGTCGATGCGCCCCTTTGGAGCATGACGCAAGGACGTAATGGAGCGGCTGGAGGAAGACTATAGAAGGAAAATAACGTTCCATTTCATCCCAGGATTTGGGTGCACAAGTTCTTCTTTTGGCTCAGTCATGGTGAACATTGGTTTTTAAATCAAAACTGATGATTTCCACTGCCCGGCTGATTTGGGCTGGATTGACAGTCACAGCATGGTGCTTAATCTACTAGGTAGACAGCATTCATTCTCAGTCCAATCAGCCTAAAAGAAACACCACCATCCAGCTTTTCATTAAAAGTATGGAAGCTGAAGTTAATTGTTGCAGCTGTAACCAAAGCTAAGGTTTTTCTTGAACAGAAGCGAGTTGGCAGCCCAAAAAAGGTATTGAGTGTAATGAATAGCACTCTTATGGAGCTCCAGGAGCCAGGAGGGCCTTAATCTGCTTTATCTGTCAGGATCAATGCTCATGCTGATAGAACTGCATAGACATATTGAAAGAGAGGTGGAAGAGAATTTTTTTCTTCTTCACTCATTTGCTGGCAGGCTCCATCTCGGTACTTCTTTAGAGTAAGTTGTTATGGTGATTTGGCCCAGAGTTTTGGGACGCCATCACCATGGGAACCAAAAAGACCCATATAGTGGGAGACAAAAAGCTTGTTTTCCCCCATGGTTTCGGTTTGTTTTCCTCGGTTTGCTCTCTTTTTGTATTTGGAGTGCAAGTTTGCATCAAATGTCCCAGTGAGAGAAAATCCTTGGTCCCAAATCCTTTTGGAAAGTAAATGATGATGATAATTAACATGGAAATCCTCCAAACATGGATACTTAACAAGCTCCTCTGTTGGCCTTCAAATGTTACTCCACTGTATTCCAAAGCAGGACACACACAACTATCTACGTATATTTGCTTAACAAATGTATTCATCCACCTGTCACGACTGAGAGAAATGGAACTGTTTTGGACGTGGATTCATATCTATCAGGAAAACAATAATGACAAAGATATGAACAACAGTGATCTGGAACAGTAAATGATAGACTGGACCGGCCAAGATGCCACATTTTAATCCACTTGAACAAGTATGAATTTGAATTCCAATTCAATCACTCGAAGGTTTCCACCAAACATATTTGTCTTTGTTCATGAAGAGCACGGGAATAGTTACACACACTTTGGACTGCAAACTGTGGGAAAATATGTAAAGACAATGAGAACAAGAGCACTCGCTATTATAAAGGCCAAAGGAGAAGAGCTGGAGTAGGTGGCCTGGGAGAAAGACGTCTGGACCGCACTGCTTAGTCTGCTGCCCCCGCAACTCCACCCCGGATCAAGCGGAAGAAGATGAATTAGATTAGATTAGAATTAGATGAAATTAGAGATATAAACACTTAGTTTACGTACAAGTAGGGCTTGGGGTTTTTTTTTTCTGGCTACACGGTCACCCTCTCACACCCCTTCACAGACACACAAACAAACACACTGAAGTACGAATCAGATGTACTAGACTGCTCATTCTGTGTACTGGAGATGCACCAGCAATGCTCCACGTTAAGGTGAAAGCTTAGCGCTTGGTTTGGAACCATTTATCAACAGAAGACGACACCATCTCAGTCAATAGAGTTATTAGGATTCCCAGCGGGCTCCGTCTATCCATATTGCTTCCCTTTTCCAGGCTCATTAAAGAGTTTTCAGAGTGAAATCAATCCTGGTTTATGGGCCACCTGGTGCGCTTGCATGTCTGTTTGTTGGCGTTTTAACTGCGTGTAGCTTAGACCACTTAAACATCATGTGAATATGTTCAGTACGAATGAAAGTAACTAACACTAACGGTGACTCAAGAAATTCCAAGTTTCAAAGTTAAATTGGGGGGGGGGGGGGTGTATTAAAGGCAATTAAATTACACTAAACTATTTTTTATGCATCATGTTTTTAAGATGACGTCCATCACATGGTGGTCGGTATTGTCTCAACACGCTGGGAGGCGATCTCTGAAGGCTGCCCTGGCTCGGCAGGTGGAACGACGCCTATCTCCTGCTCATTAGCATCCGTAAAAGCTTCGTGTTTGGTATTGATAGGTGTACACTCGTGATTTAAGGTCACTGTAGGGAAAAACAAACAAACAAACAAATCACAAGATCACCCGATCTGGAAACCCTTCCCTCAGCACTTCCATCGATCTCCGTGCTGTGTGTGCTGTAGCTCCATCTCACTGAAACCACGTCTTCAAGCTCAAGGGTGTTCAGGATGGGGTTGGGCTACCAAGCATGCAAATAATAATTTGATTAACTTTTTAGTCTTTGAAACGTGGAAGGTTTTTTTTGGGTCACCTTGTATTAAAGGCTACAAAGACAGGACTGTAGTACCGACGACGATTCACATCAAGACACTCTTTCTAATACATTATTGTTTCTATGGTAACACTTCACTCTGAAGACTTGTACGGCAGATGTGCCACGTAATCGAGCCAATACAGTAATCAAGGGATAGAAAAAAAACTAAACTATTGTTTCTTTCCTTCAACTTTGCCTTCAGCTGTAAATATTGCATATAATATACAGTGTATATGGCATCGACACGATACATAAATAGGTCAGTGCAAAGCAGAGCGTATTATTGTAGCCCCCTTTTTTCCTACCACATCCCAAAAAGCTCACGAGCCAGGAAACAAAGGAGGATGTGGATGCAGGGTAACCAAGCAACCGAGCTAGGTGAGATAATTCCACACTCTTCTTTTATGGTGCCACTCTCAGAGCATTTTAATTACATTCCTGAAAACTTAGCATGTTTTTTGTTCTCAAGTCCAAAATCAATTTTGTCCTCGGCAGCAAACTTAGGGTTAAGAAGTCAAATCCAAAGTTTTTTTTTTTTGTGTGTGTGTGTGTTTTTTTTTTTTTTTAAACCTACCCATGCCTAAAATATAAAACACCTTCTAGCTTATAGGATTTGCTGCCAGCTGTTCATTTCACTAATCAGCTTGTGCCTTAAACATTCATGCTTGTATCTCCTCGATATTGTTTGTACTGTATTATTGATAGGAATTTCTCCAATTTGCATATTTGTCCACTCGACACGATACACTGAGATCCCCACCCCCCACCCCCCACCCCCCCTTTGCCTCTACTTGTCATCAAAGGAAAAAAATGTTACGGTCGTCAAAACACGGGCGACTTTAAAGCTGCCGCTCATCCGAAACATTTGCATTCTGAGTCCTCTGGTGTGGATCCAAATGCCTACCCTGGCTAGCACAATAAAGCAGGTCCCTGCCGAAGCTGTTTTCCATTCCGTTGTTTATAAGATTTGTTTTACAGCCAGTAGACTCTTTGGACTTTTCTTAAGAACCCCATATCTTCTCAACTGGGTTTGTCAGCGTCACTTGAAAATCGTTCGCAGAAATATCTCTCAAGCTTCAACAGTCTCTTGACGAGCGCACGCAATATTAGCCATTTTGTCAAGATATATAGTTGGCTTATCACTGACACCTGGCTCAGATATGTTCATCTGAACCAAGTTCACTTTGTGTAGGTGGAATCAGTTCTGGTGTGCCACAAGTTTGGGGGACAGAAGCGCACTTGTGGTTGGGACCTTGACCTCGTCATAACACAGAGGGGGTCTGACAACCATTGCATCTTTAACCATCATACAACCGCCACCACAAGCCCAAATCAAGAACTGCTCTTTTTGCATAAACATTTAAAAATACTTTCTTAGGCATTTTTATTTATGACAGCAGACCAGTAGCTTTTTTTTGCTTTATCAATAATTTGTGTTTATAGATAACTGGGTAGAGCTGGGTGAGTAAAATGAGATGATGGAAAGCTGGCTAGCAAGCTATCAGACTAACATGTATGAGCTGTGATGGCAACCATCGATTTTGGGTACTATGTACACGGTATAAATGAGGTGTCAGTTGTTAAAAAAAAAAGCATTCTAGCTCACCCTAGATTATATTTTTATAAAGCAGTAATGAAAGACCTGTTGGTTGTGAGATTTTAGAATTTTACTGTCTGTGGTTGAAAGCTAATTTGGCTAAAACATTTCGTAACACAGGCTGCCCTTCGCTCTTCTTCGCTGCACAGATTAATTTCACGGCTGTGAGTAGCAAGTCAATACACACTCCGAGTGAACTGAAGGCTGCATCCCGAACTGCATAATGTGCACTAAGTAGTAGGGCTAAATAGCAGCGACACCGATGGTGCAATGCCGAATAGCCAGTCCTTGAAAGGTGTAATGGACCAAGTTATGGCCAGTGTACTTATGAGGTCATGTCGAGTTGTTTTGGATTATATCTAGTGGTCCATGTGTAATAAAACATTTCCACAGTTTTATTAGTAAGAAAAAAAAACACAGAAAAAGTCTCCTGGCAGAGTGACGTATCGGTGTTTCAGCTTTATAAAGCCACTTTATAAACCATACCTCCACGTATGTGCATGTGCGATAATTTCACTAAAATTCAAATCGAGTTAAATATTTCATTCTTTTATTAAATTTAATTTAATAAATCACCTTGCAAAGAGCTTTTAAATTAAAAGCATTAAAAACCTCATTATAATCCAGTCAGTATTTAGACAAACCAAAGAAAAGCTTTAAAAAAAAAAAGCTGAAGGTCACTGGGAAGTATAGTGAAGAGGACGTAGACTTCCAAGACTTCCTTCCTCTTCAGTAAAGAGCCCTCATGCCTTCGTCTCAACCCACTTTAAAGCCCATCATCTGTCCTTTCCACATTCTCGTGGCTCAAGCCTTCTTAGAAATGCATTAGAACTCCATCAGTTCTCCTGAAAGCAGCTTTTTCTCCTGCACTCAGGCCTGTGAAGCTTGATATTCTTCTGCTTCATTTCTTTGTTACTATTGGTACCTAAAGAAGGGGGTTAAAACAGGAAGCGATTAGCAACAAGCAACCTGGCAATGTCAGCAAAAGTCTAGAAAATTAACGATGAAAGATGAAATTTCCTCAAGCGAAACAAAGTCGGCGAGATCAACTGAAGTTAACTTTCTCACGCCGGGATTCGAGCAATAACCAATCGGAGTCCGAAGATACAGTTGATTGACAGCCTATTATTTATTATATATCGTTATCATTATATGGCCTATATAATCATGGAAGATCAGCTCAGTGTTGCCGTGTGCTTTACCCCTGCCCGCAGGAAATTGTGACATCACTTACCCGACAGAACACACCCCCTGAATCAGGCTGAGTGGCAAAACTCAACTACAAGTGCTATAAATGGCTGTCTAAAGTCAGAAAGTCTGTAAAACCAGGAGTACACAAACCATTATTTGCTTAAATTAAAGGCAGATGAACTCAAATGAGCTCTTTAAGCTGGATTTACACGGGAAGCGCCAAGCAACCGTGTAAAGTCAATAATCGCCAGCAAAATGAGTGGGGAGAGGCGAGACTTTCTCAAGCGACGCGAAGTAGGCAGGCATGTAGTTCAGCCGAGCTGAACTTTCACGCGAGGGATTCAAGTGATAACCAGTCAGAGCTTAAAGACACTGCTGATTGACAGATGCTGCCAAACACGGCGTTCTCCCAAACGTACATAGACCGTGTAAAAATTCCAGTGTGAATGCAGCTTTACAAGCTCCCAAAGAAGCAGTGGGGCATGGACACTGACGTGGGTAGGAATCGTGTTTCCTGACATTTATAGGTACCTGATTTCAACATTCACAGAGAAAATGCACAAGTAAAGCCTGAAGGCGTACAAGGTACTGGCGGCGACTCGTGTACTGCTACCTGATACGTTTCGGACTTGTATTTAAAGAAGCACTTTGCGACATTTCGAGAAGGTAACTCGGATGTATTTTGGCACGGCACTAATAGTTTTGGACGTGTATCCGGTAGGGCCAGGCAATTAATCACATTTAACTTCGGGTAGGATTTTGGCTTTTGTTGCGCCTCATTCCGTTCCACAGAGATGCCCTCGCCGTAACACGTTTGGAGCCAGGAACAGGATAAAGAGCTCCTCACCTTCAGTGGTAATTAAAATGAAAGTGAATACGCATACACTGTCCCTGCTGACTTTCACTCTGCGTAGCGCTGACTGATGTAGCCATGTAGCGTAGAGCACAGAAAGAAAAGGATTTGATTCGGTTAGAGATTTCACATCTCTGTTATTATGTTCCATTATACTTAACTACACTATTGTTAAAATAATCATCATAATTATAGCGGAGGTTCCGCTGAGCCTCATACCTAAGAGAATTTGGTAATACATCAAGCTTGATTTCTATTTCCACGTGACACCCCGCCGTCATGTCCACTAAGCACAGGCAACCCAATCTGTGGCAGGAAAAGCAATTGAATGGGATTATATATAAACATGTATATATCGGTCGTTCTCGTTTCACTCCTCCACTCCACAGGTACTTTCATTTCACATAACATACTGAAATTAAACCATAGTAGGTACAGCAAGAAAACCACATGCCGCTGATGAGAAAAATAGAAAAGTTTCCCTCTTGCGTCTTAGAAAACTGTGAAGTTTTATTTTTGAGTGACAGAACCAGTTTACTGAGAATTTCCACATAACACAAATAAAAATTTGGCGGCAGCACCATGGCGTAGCGGCTAGCGTACCTGCCTCACAGCGGGAAGGTCTGGGTTCGAGTCCCAGGCTCTGCGAGGGCGTTTATGTGTGGGGTTTGCATGTTCTCCCCGTGCTTGCACGGGTTTCCTCCATGTACACCGGTTTCCTCCCAAAGACTTACACGTTATTATGCAAAATTAGGCTAGTTCCAAATTGCCCCTATTGTGACCGGTTGTGTGTTACCCTGTGATGGTCACGTCAGCTGTTCAGGGTGCGCCCCACCTTTGCCCAGTGTTGGCTGAGAGAGGCTTTCCACTTTTTAAGCATTTGTGCTGCTCTGCCAAGATATTGCGCATGTGCAAGATAATTTTTTTTTCTCATGTGGTCTTGGTATTGTTAGTGTAAGTAGATACAGAACCAACACAAGACGCAGAACAAGTGAATAGACACTAAGCCTTTGCGCTGGGGTGGTTTCACCGTTATTCTCTGGTGAATGGGCACCTCAGTAGACCTTTTGTTACAGCCTTTTACCTTTTTTTATGTTGTCAAGTCTGCATTAAATACCTTTTTTGAATAAAAGTCAGAGTTTATTATAAGCTTGCAGTATAAATGGCCAACTTTATAAATTAATATAGATATAAATTGCAAACTATAAACATGGAAAAATCTTCGTCCACTGAACTCTGTAGAAGCTGTAAACTAGGAATGCTAGTGTTCCCCTGCATCCTGCACCTGCCCATTTAGGACCAGTCCGGAATTAGTTTGCTGTTTTCCTTGTTCAGAGTTCACCAAAATTCATTTGCTGCAAGAAAGCCATTTCGCTGGCAGGCCAAGTAATCTCGTTAGACAGGTCGGATTTGGCCTCACCAAGCCCTAATGCTGCAGACAAGAATGTGCCGCACAGCCTGCCTGATGTTCGGTCGTGAAACTCGCAGTAGTGAAATCCTCTGTTGTTATGCTTCCCTCATTGATTAAGCCTCGTTACTTAGTGAAGGATTTCATTTCCCAACCAGCACCGCAGCCTGCCACGACACTAACAGCCACCCAGTCACTGCCTGTTTCTCATGCTAATCACTTCATTTGCGACTCTTGTTTGTCGTGCTAGTTCAAGCTGCTGCTTATTCACTCGCTTTTGGGATCATGGCGAACGCTTCTCGTAAGGGTACCCGTAGATCAAAAGTTTTCATTTTGCTTCTGCCCTTACTCTCTCCGCAGAGACCCAGCGAGGATTATGAATGCTTGTTGACTTTAATTCCAGAGTTAATGTAACAGATTGAAAGAAAAAGAACGAAATCTAATCGGCTGCACCTCCACCACTTTCTCTGAAAACACGTTTTCTCGTTTCTGAAAAATGATTGCTCCCAGCTCAGGAGAAATGCTAATGGACCCAAAATGCAGTTCAATATGGCTAATGTAACAGCGTGTATCATAGCATTATGAAGATCAATGCTGTTATTTTTGAAAACGAGACTTGCTTTCTTGGTGACTGCTGTTCCGTGATTTACCTTTCACTTTGCATTACTTCAAGGTTTGATCACTCGTTTTACGCCGTTTGATCCCTCCTACTCTCAGAATGATTTTTCTTCCCCTCCCTCTGGGTGCCTTTCAATGTAACGATCCTAATGGAAGTGTTCTATCCTCGTTTTTCTACATCGCGCTGTGCTCGAGGAGCATCTTATTAATTACCACAATCCTCTGATCAATTTGCAGGGCAATTTCGAATGTGAAATAGGCCCGTGCGTCATTTAAACAATTTCAAAAGTTTAAGGGACTTCAAACAAGAACACCAGGTCTGCAATTACATTTCATCACTGTCACGCTGTCTCGCCGTAATGCAAAGGATGCCACTATCTTCCCCATCCCTACACTTGTGTCTCCTGCTAGTGAGTCGAATTGAAGAGTTTGAGCTTAAAAACAAACAAGTGCCATTGTTTTAATGATGAGAAAAACTATTTTTTATGTAGCTTTACAAAAAAAAACATAAATAAAATTTAAAAATCCATTAGCTTTAAAAAAAAAAAAAAAAAAAAAGATGTACTTTTTCCCGGTAGCTTTCAAAACTATTTTTATTTTACTACTTTATTTTAATTGTTTTTCTCATAATAAAAACAATGACACTTATCTGTGCTTTAACTCAAACTCTTCAATTTTTTATTTTGTTTTCCAGCAGAAATTCATGATGTCGGAGATGCTGTGGAGTAGGAAAACGTTGCATGAGCTACATTGCGTGTTGGTAAAACGCGATAAAAAAAGAAAAAGCTCTTGTTGAAAGTTAATCTCGTTCAAATCTCTAGATTAATTTCTTTCTGTGTGCAAAATAGCTTCTGCTTTAATAATTTCATGGGCAGTTATTTGAAAATTAAGTATCTCACTGACCGATGCAACTTGCACTTTCTTACTTTTTCTTTTTTTAAGACTTTGAACGATTTACCAAGTTTTTATGAGATAATCATTTTGTTGACAACCTTCTAGCGACTTTTCGATTATATTTTGGTAAATAGTTGACGAACAGTCCATAAACAGTCGGTGAATCCCTGCGAACAGAATCGCCGAATGTGGTTACTGAGCCAATCGTTCTCTCACTGTTTGCCAAACACCCGTCGAGTCACCTTCAAATAGTGTCAGATGACCACCTAGGATTGCCAACTTTCGCAGACTTTGCAAACTTTTTGCCGAATGTTCTCCAAGTATTCTTCAACAAGTTGCACATTCTTGAGGGAGGCTAATGATTGAAGAATGCTTGCAGAAGAAGCAGAGAACAGTTGGTGACTGCTGCGAGTATTTGCGTACTTTTCGTAAAAAGACATATTCAAGGTGAGTACTTGGAGACTACTTACAGACGTGTTCACCAGCCTAGTAAGATACATTCAGATATTCATTTTATTGACAGATTGGTGTCAATTAATAGATTTAATACCAAACACCTGAAATACTGGAAGAAGTTATGCTTAAATTCTCCTTTGGATATTGATGTCGCCATTATTCTGAGATTCAGTTTCAAATAACCACAAATAAAACCTTTCTATCGGTCTAATATTCTGCACACAGACAGATTATAATCTAAAATTTTGGCTGAGGTTAACTTTTAACAAGCGCTGTCTTCTCTTTTAAGATTGGCAGGTATGACTTGTTATCAACTTAAATGCATGGAGCCAAATGGTGTAAGCTGCTAGTAGCAAACTTTTGGGAATGTATTTCTTTAATTGGTGCCAGGAATTTAAAGAAAAGCTAGTTAAAGCTGGTAAGGAGGATTTCCAACACATTTTTTTGCCAAAAAAAGGAGAAGAAGAGGGAAAAGAAGCACTAGAGATTGCTGAAGCACTAAAAATGTTTACTGTTCCTGTAACTTGGCCGTGCAGCAACAGGATGATTTATCACCTTAATGACACGTTGAATAATAAAGGCTTTGGGTTTCAAGTTGCTGTCCTGCAACAAGGAGGAAAAAAAAGAGAGAGCCGAACAGTGCATTATCTCATTGAAGCTTGCATGAAGTCATTGCCCTGAAGGCACCATTGTCATAGGAAGTGGTTTGGGGTGGTGGGGGTGTCTATCTATGGAAATGTAGACCGTCCCAGAGCAGATGAGTCGCATTCAACACCTCTCCCAATGATAGAAAAAGCCTTTTTTGGTTGGCGCTTAAAGACATCTAGTGAAACCCGCTCTATAAAATAGATAGAGCGCTACGTTTTTATCGAATTTTATAGAATTGGTTCAGCTGGCAACTTCATTCTTAAAGTGATAGTCAGAAGTCAGCGTATAGACCAGGGGTGCCCAGTCCTGGTCCTAGAGCTCTGCCCTCCTAATGATTTTAACTCCAATGGGGCTTATCTGACAGATCCAATCATCACCAAGTCTTTATTTTCAATTCATAATTACATTTAATTATGACATTGGATGGTAACGTAGGCCTAATTAGGGTTGGAGTCTTCGGTTAGTTAGCTCACCAGGAACAGGGTTGGGCACCCCTGGTATTGACCAGGTGGAGTTGGGTTTCTTCAGTTTCAGTATTCATTCTTTTTTGCAGAGATATAAAGTTGGGACACTGCCTAAATGATTTACTTTTCTGTTCATAATTAATTCATTATTTTGTCAGTGTTTTACATGTTTAAGGAACGTTCCTCTGGGGAAAAAAAATTAGTAGAATATTGCCAAAAATACTTCCTTTATGAAGTACTATAAAATAATTTAAATTTGTGGTTATTTGGATGCTATATTGGTTTTTAAAATAATAATAATATTATTATTAAAATAATAATAATAAATAACTTAATTTTTCAAAAACTAAAAACTGGCTTTGTGTAGATTCCTGGATGTCAGCACATCAAGTTTCATCAAGCCAATCAGAATTACGATGCGTAACTTCCAATCACCATTTGTTTAATTTTCTGACGTACACACACACACAGTAGTGTGCAGTGAAGAGTTTTGGTGAAAATGTATTGAATTGAAGGCCATGAGAACCAAAAAAAACATCTTGACAGGTATATAATTAATTAATTGTGTAAAAACAAAAATTAGCGAACTTTCTTTTACACAGTTTGGGGTTTTAAAATTGTAACAAAAATGCAGAATATTGAAGCAGATTACTTGTAGAATCGCGATACAAATTGAATCAGCATTTAGGTGTCGTGATATCGTATCTAGTGTGATTCCTGGTGATCTCCATCCCTACCAAAAGTGGGATTATATGGAAGATGTAGGTGTATAAATGCCATACGTATATTAAATGCATGAAAGTCCCTCCCTAATTTGGTGATTTAGCAACTTGAGTCCCACCAGCAAACTTCCCTCGATCACTCGCCCTCCAATTTCATCTCCCAACCAAGTTCACTAAAGACTTTTCTTTCTCATTTTTATATATACTGTCAATGTTAATCCTTCATTTTTAATTCTTCAAATAAAAACTTTAAGCATTCATATCAGCAGACTGTGAACAGGATTTCCTCCTATACAGTCAGTGTTCACTCCTGATAGAGGATGTAGTTTTTCTTCCTATTGATAAGCTTAGATAAAGATCTGATATGGAAGGAACGCATATTTGTCTGGCTGCGTGAAAGCAAGGTCTTTCTTCCTCTCCTTTCCACGGTTGATAGTTGATTCTTATCTTTGGTCTGTTTTTTTTTCTTCTCCCTGTCAAACAGCTCAATATTTTATTCGTCTAAATATGGACCCGGTAATGATGATCTCTCTCCGTATCACGTTTTTTGTCTGATCTTTTAGACTGTACACACAGAGTACGCATTAATGAGTGTATCGAGTTCTCCTGGAATAACAAATTCCCTCACACTGAAGCTGCACAACACAGTCTACAGTATAATTATATCTTGTACTGTTTATATAATTTTTTTAGGGCTGGGCTAAATGAACATTTACTTACACGACGGCATTTAATTCATTCCTAGAAAGTGCACCAATCGATTTTTCCTTGGCTGAGAACAAAGGCATGTGTTTTATGCATATTGTGAACATTCTTGAAAGTCTTAGTATTATTATTTTATTTGTGACTGGAAGGCTCCTCGTATACAACCAGAAACTCGAGGGGTTAGTGGGTGATAGGGTTTTAGGAATTTGACCCAACTGTAGTACATCTGTCCACCTGTATTCTGGAAAGATTTTTGGAGCAACCCCTTTTCAGCGGCTAATGCATTTGTAATGGATTGGCTTTCACAGGCATTAGCTCATCCCTTTAGGAGGTATTCATTTCTCGCACTGCAGTCTACAATCGTGCCAAAGGAGCGGCGCAGACCTTGGAGCAAGAGCGAAACCGAATCTGTCCGTTTACAATCAGAGCACCTCTCCATTGAAAGCGAAGAAGATAGTAACCTTCAGCGAGAGAATGGAGAGCGCGGGAACTCAACCCGAAAGAAACGTCTACGGTCCGCGTATTAGAAATGCAAGTTGGCGGGATGCGAGCGACTTTTTATTGGTGTTGCCAAAAGAAAGAGAAATGTCACACTTATGTAGATTTCCTTCTCTTTCTTTGTAAGCATGGTGAGAAGCCATTCTCTGGAGTAAGTGTTGTACCCCCCTACACCCCCCCCCCCCCCTTCCACCCCCCACCCCTTCATTCAAATGTATTTCTGAGCAAGTCTGTGGATGGGGAAGGAGAGCAGGGCCAGTTCGCCAATGATCTTTTCTGTAATCCCCCATTTCTGTCTCTGCCTGAAGGCGTTCAAGTAATGCAACCCTCCCCCACTTCACCCAAGGAACACACACATACATACAGAGAAAGAGCGAGAGAGAGGAAATGCACAGTGTCTGCCTGAACACGTCCATCGGGAGAAGATAAATGGAGCAGGAGAGTTTGTAGTCAGCCTGGTGTCGATGTCCTGGGAGGCCTGTGTTTTCACACGGGCCAGGAGCTAAAGTGGTGATTATAAAGCTCAGGCAAGGTGTGGTGAGACAGGGAGGGTGGCGTCTGGTCTTTGTCTCCGTGTGGGAGGAGCCACTGGAACTGCTAGGAGGAGTCAAGCTCTGAAGAAAGAGCGACAGGCTAGAAGGGGTGAGTTCACAGAGACTTTCAGCATGCAGGAACACACACGCCGGTCGGTTGAAGTTCTCTCAGTGTTTGTTTTCGAAGGGATTGTGACATGGATGGATTAAGGGACCTTTGATCAACTCGGATAAGTTTGGGAAACTTGATGTGGGAATACAAGTTCTTTCAAGGATTCTAACACTCTCCCGACTTTGATCTTTTTGGGATTATCACTAAATTTTCATGGATATTCCTTTGTGTGGGCCATGAATACGTTTTAGTTGAGCTGCACTGCACAGTAGTCGTAATATGGGACATTTTGTTGCACCGCTGCACCTGAAAGACAATCCATGGCTTCTCTGTTTACTGTTTCTCCTGATAAGTATGTTAAATCTGCTCTCTCTTTTTAAAACCGGCTTTGCATATCTTTCATGTAGCTCACAGCGATTGTTTTTGTTCATGGTTTTTCGATTGTTGCGTATTCCTTCACATCTTTCCCTGTGACCTTTTTGGTGGTTTAATTTGCGGAATTATTGTCAACCTTAAAGATTTATAATTTGGGCTGTACTGTGGCTAGGTTTTGCTGCAGGTTTGTGGTTTTCTCGAAGTAGCTCAGATTCTGGTCTATTCTTATACATGATCAAAGTAGTGTTCAGACATCTGATAAATAAATATCATGGTTGTCCCAAGGCAATGGACGGTGATGCCTTTGCATACAGCATCTTTGCTCGAACAGTCCAACATCTGCAGCTGAATGGCATAAAACTCAGTTTAAGAGAGTTGCTTAACCTCAGTGTTTAATATGAAGATTATAAATGTATCTCACTTTAGCAAAAAAAATAACGTCTTTATTGTTAGTTCATTGCCTCTTCTAGGAAATATACTAAGAAAGTACCTCCTTGGGTGCGATCTTCTGCATATGTGGTTTCTGTTCAAAGCTACAGCAGTCTTATGTTTTCTTTTGTTGTTTCTGTAGTTGCAGGTAAAGTTTCCCCCACCAACTACGATGGCCTGCTCAATGCCCCTGCTGCTACTGCCACCTCCAGCCCCCCAGATCTCTTCCTTCCTGCCAGCTTCAAGCTCTCCAACGCCCAGCTGGCGTTCTTTCTTCAGGAGAGCCGAACTCCATCTCGGAATGTCCCCGGTGGGCACCCTTTGCATCGTTCTGAGAGCTTTGTGGTCTTTCAGACCAAGGAGTTTCCTTCAGTCAACATCTCACTGGGTCCCTTCACCCAGGACCAGACTCTTCCCAAAGATCTTTTACAGCCTTCAAGTCCCTTGGACATCGGGGGTAGACTGACGGTCAACTGGAAGGTGCGAGCGTTCATTGTTCAGTCTAAGGTCTTTGCAAGCAACCCAGTGGTCCAAGTACTGTTTTACATCGCAGGACGGGACTGGGATGATTTTAAGGTCCAGAACAAGCTGCCTTGTGTGAGGCTACATGCCTTCCGGGATGTTCGGGAGATCAAGACATCTTGCAGACTTCAGGGTAACTTGGCACAGTGCTTGGCCCAGCTGGACCTTCCATCTACTTGGTTCAACGTCAACGTGGCACCTCTGGGCCGCAGGAAGTCCTCAGTGGCAGACGTTCTGGAGATGACTGGTGAAACCCTCCAGGCAGAGCTGTACTACACCCTCAATGATCCAGATAGCAAAGGCGAGTGTGGGGAAAGTTACCCAAGACGAGGAGGAGGAGGGTCCAGAGGGGAGAGCGCATCCCAGCAACCACTGCTTCGGATTGGGAGCATCAGCCTGTACCAGCCCAGTCAGGAGCAACTGGTAGTGGACAAGCAGCTGGACAAGAACCTCTTCTTGAGGCTACCGGATAAACCGTTAAAGCCTGGTGAGACTCTCAACATCTGCCTGTATTTGGTGCCAAACTCAACAGTGGAGCAGTTCACTCTCAAGTAAGTGCCTTTTAAAGTTCCTTACCATTGACTTAATACTGTGAACTTCTAGAGATAGAGCAGCACTCACCACCTCACTTCCTGTTGATGTGCACGTACCTTCTGGCTAAGTGTCTAAGCAGGTCTGTAAGTACACAACACAAACCAGAGTGTTTTTACAGCTACCATGAACAGGTCGCTCTAACTGTCAAAGAGAGTCTTTATGAAGCTTCGATGGGTTGCCAGGGAGAATCATATTGTGCCATAATGCATAGATAATGGCTATGTGATATATATGTATATATGTGTGTGTATGTATGTATGTGTATATATATTTATATATATATATATAATATGTATATATTTATATATATATAAGTATATATGTGTGTGTGTGTGTATATATATATGTATATATATATATATATATATGTGTGTGTATATATGCATAGATAATGGAGATATATACATACCTAAGTATTATTATTTTTTTATTATTATATACCACAATTATTATTATTTTTTTTCCCATCATGACGATAGGGAGGATTAGGCCTTATGGGAAATTATCAATTAAGTAACAGGGCATGGAAGGGTGATCACGATTTCCCAGGCGTGTTGTTCTGTACACAGTCTCATAAACACACTCTTTTTTTTTTGTAGCTCAGAAATGATAATTTTAGGAATTTCTGGTAAATTAATTAGGCTTCGATAACTTATTAGGCTGGCGGCACGGTGGCGTAGCGGTTAGCACTGGCTGTTCCAAATCACCCCTAGGTGTGAGTGTGAGTGCAAATGGTTGTGTGACTGATGGCCCTGCGATGGCCTGGC
>JBCNYG010000005.1:24251928-24266796 GCA_039654305.1 Porochilus rendahli | reverse complement strand
GTGTGTGTGTGTTCAGAAGCTCCGGCAATAACCTGTTAGTCATGCATGCATTCACACAAACACTGTCCTCAGAGCGAGAGAGAGAGAGAGAGAGAGTGCAAGAGAGAGAGAGAGCGCAAGAGAGAGAGAGAGCGCAAGAGAGAGAGAGAGCGCAAGAGAGAGAGAGAGCGCAAGAGAGAGAGAGAGCAAGAGAGCGAGAGAGCAAAAGAGCACGAGAGAGAAGAAAGAATGTTCTGTGAAATGTGACCAGCCTCTAGAACATGAGAAAAGTGTATGCAGCTTCATCAGTCCCGTCACCGTGTCACCCATCTCCCTCCCTAACACACACACACACACACACACACACACACACACACACACACACACACAACCAGCTCCCAGTCTCTCTTGATTTTTGTTCTCTCTAGCTCATCCCTTGTTCTGCTTTCGCTGACTAGTGGCACAAAGACACCTCCTGACAGTCAGGAACCCTGTTGCAACAGGAGGTCAGAGGTCGGCGGTTTGAGAGTAAACAATGATAATGACCTCTCCGAGTGCATTGACTGAGTCCTTCCCAGAGACAGTTCTAGGATTTTATTATCCTAATTTGTGGACTGTATTTATTTGCTTTATCTCCCATCAATAATTTAAAAATATCAACTTTAACACATTAAATAAACATTTATTTGTGATGCATTTTTTAATAATTAATAGAAAATTAAATGTATAAATTAGCAGCGACTCTCTGGAGGGATTTTTATAAATAAACTGGTTCCCGTGCAGTTTGGTAAATGAGACACGTTGTGTTGGCGTTCTTGTCTCTGCTTGGTGTCGATCGCTCAAGCGCACAGCAGTCCCATTTAACCACCCACTTTCCTGATTGTTTCTATTTTATAGTCTTTATTTCCTGCTTTATAAATGTCAGAAGGGAAACCACTTCAATCAGTTTCATCTCACTGTTTGGCACATACGTAGATTAAGGTTACTGGTGAGTACGGAAGAGTTCAAGTTCTATCAAAAGGTCATATTACGTTCATTTGAATGAAATTGAATGGAAGTTTGTGTAAAGTACTATGAACACATTTCCAGGAAGTAAATAAGACTGCGGTGGGTGTGGCTTTTCATAATGTCTTTTGTGTGTGTGTGTTTTTGTTTTGGTGTTTGCTTCAGTTTTGTTTACATTTTGTGTTTTTATGCTTAATCTTGCTTTTCTGTTTTGCTTTTGGGTTTTTTGGACAAATATTTAAACATGATGGAAAGCAAAACAAAAGCTCTTATTTATGCATCACTTTTTCAGATCTAATGAACATTTTGACTATTAAGGCATGAAGATAATATTATCGATGTGAAGCCAGATGAAAAATATAGAATGCACTTTTTTTCCTGAATTCATTAGCCAGACATGTTTGTTCCCCAAACAGAAGACAGTTTGAAGCAGAAAACAGTTTGGTTTATTAGCCAGTAAAAATCCAAAAACCTGCCAAAAATCTTACCAAGTAAATGTTGAAACTCTCCACCGACTGGGTTTATATACTGAAGGGTTCTGAGAACTGATGAGTCCAGTGTCTGGAGTAACAGGCCTCCTGCTGGACATTCTTATTTATTACATCCTTCATTAAAGAGCGGCCTCACTGACAACCTGAACCTCTCTCTCTCTCTCTCTCTCTCTCTCTCTCTCTGCCCCAAAGAACGGTCGCTTCTTAATAAGCAAATAAATTTCTTCAGTGATTGGAAACACCCCCCCTCATACTACTTTCCTCTACTTCCCATAAAAAAATATGTGAAGTCTGCAGACATAGTATTTATTCTCAGTTTATCACTGACACTGGAGACTTCTTCCTACACCGCAAAATAAACATACAATAACATCAATTCATTCATTAATTCATTTGCCGCATTGCTTAATCCTACTGTGGTGACAGAGGGCTGGAGCCTATCTCAGCCGACTCTGGGTAAAGGTGGAGTACACCCTGGAATGTTCATCAGCCCGTCGCAGGACCAATGCACACATACCCACACACAACCGTTCACACTCGGGGTCATTCAGAACAGCCAACTAGGCTAATGTGCATGTCTTTGAACTGTGGGAGGAAACCCATGGGGCGAACATGCACCCTCAACATGCAAACGTCCTCGCTGAGCCTGGAACTCGAACCCATGACGTTCTCACCGTTTTGGCGGACGTGCTAACCACTATACCAGTAGTGTGTATTTATTTCATAATAAAAGAGGGAGGAATTGAACGGATAAAAGATTTAACTGGTATGAGAGAAAGAGAGCAAACCTCCTGCTCGTGAAAGGCGTCATGGGAAGATAAAGAATGAATTAAGAGACGGCACTGCGTTTTAACAGCAAACATGTGTTATCACTTGGCGTGACAGTTTTTTTATGAAGCGAACAGGATGGAAATTTTATGCAGCGACTCCTCAAACACAAACAAAAATCAATCTCTCTTTCATACTTGTTAGGAACGTGTTCGTGAATTAAACGCATCATTCGAGGAGGGGTTTGGTGATGTAATTTCTGGACTCCAGTCACACTTAATTTACATCAGAGACTTCATTTAGGCTTTGGATTACTGTTGCGCTTTCAAAGACACAATGGCTTCGCTGTTTTCTTTCATTCGAAATTGTGTGAAGCATGTTATAGTAATCGAATATATCCCGACGCAGATTAGCGTTAGCTCTTTTCACTCACGTAATTTAATGAGACATTGACTGGTCATTAGTCAGGGGTTAATCCCAAGGTAGAGTTGATGTTCTGGCAATCAGTCAAGGCAGAAGAATGCGTCCACTAACTAGAGTCGAAACCTTACTGAGAAACCGGACTTCAAAAGGGTTCAACAGACGACAGAGCTCAGTTTCGTTTATAGACTACTTCTCCTCGACCCCCCACCAACCTTCAACCCCGCCACAGTCTGCGATTGGTCCGAAGAGCGCCGCATTGCTTGCATCATTGCCCATAACAGCATTGCACTTTCCAAAACCCCAACTCTGGAACCAACAGAAAAAATGTTTTTGTTAAATCAACTCGTCTCCAGCTGTCTCTTTCACCACTGTGTATTGTTCTCATTGATAAGGTTGCTGCCTTTTTTTTTCTTTTTAAAAACAGCCCACAATTCAAACCTTGCTCGTTCCGAACTCAATACACTGCGCTTTAAAGTCGAACGGCGTGAGTGCTCTTGCAATATGCAGATGGGAGATTTAAAAGGAACACCATGCAGTACATCTTCAGGAGGCGGTATTAAAAACATGCAGCAGTTCAAAAGAACACTGCGGGGAGGAAAGACTCTGACCTGGCAGCGCTGAAAGTGTTCTGTAAACCAGAGCCTGCTTTACAAAGATGAGCGCTGACAACCGTATACCTGGCTGAGGTATGTTTCGTTTGTTTTTATGTTTCGTTCTTTGTTTGTTTGAAGTACATCCTGAAGGTTTCTACGCACCTACAAAACATGTCCAAAGTAAGCGTCTGTCCGCTCTCTTCCACATATCCATGAGCTCAAAGACAGCTACGATTGGTTAGTGGCACACTGACAGGGAAGCACACATTGGCAATGTTCTGATGCACTGAAAACCATGGAAACACTGGATGCCCAATCAGAACATGATGCAAATTAACTGAAGCTGCAGATTGTAAACAAACTCAATGAACAGCCGTGTCCGGCGTGGTGGCGTAGGGTTAGCACGTCCACCTCACAGAAAGAGGGTTAGTGTCTTCGGCTCGGCTCGGCAGGCGTTTGTGTGTGGGGTTTGCATGTTCTCCCTGTGCTTGAATGGGTTTCCTCCTACAGTACAAAGACATGAAGTCTAGGCTAATTAGCTCTTCCAAATTGCCCCCTGGTTTGAGCGTGAATGGTTGTGTGCGTGTTGGCCCTGTGATACACTGGCCCTGAACCCCTTCGCCCAGACAAGAGTCGGCCGAGATGGGCTCCGGACCCTAGAAGAATAAAACAGTTTAGCTAATGAAAGAATGACTTTTGGTCGGTTCGCACATGGTCAGCGCTGGATATCTGGATACCCATATGAATATATATACACACACACACACACACAGACTGATTAGCGTCTCTGATTAGCGTAAGCCGAGGAATTGGACCCGATGTGTGGATATTGGAGAGGGATTTGTATAAGAGGAAGGTTCCAGAAAGAAGGAGAACAGGCGGCGGTTGCGTCTCATCGTCTGATCTGTGGTGTAATAAGAAAAAGCTTTGGTGCCAAATTTAACACACATTCCCTTTTTTAATTGTCACTTTGGGGAGAGGCTCTAGGACGCCATGAGCAGCGTGTGTCTACAATACCGGTGCCATTCTGTATCCATCTGTACACATCCGTCTCCCTAAATCGCTTTCCTCATTCCCCTTTTCCGCTTCAGGTTCTCGTTTAATGTTTTTGACATTCATTGGGTGCTGGATAGAATTTCATATTTGGTTGATCTTTAAAAGCACCCGACACGACATTTATCTTTGCTTCAAATGAATATATGGTGCCAGTCTCGCTGTTCCGCTGAGAACGACTGCAACACTGACATGGAAAAAGTGGGGGGGGGGAGAGTGTTTTTTTTGTGGGTGAAGGAAAATGTGGCAGAATTAATGAAAAGTGTGTCACGTAACAATGCCAAGCTTCGTGGCGTTTAATGCCAGGCTCAAGCACCCTCCTGTGACTTCCGCACTACCGTTAAATCAATCCTAGCATGCAGAGTGTTTAAATATGGTCATTCAAAGCTAGATCCTTCCTGTACGTCCAATCAGAACGTGGCGTCGGGTCTTTAGGTGACAGCTCAGCGGTATGTCTGCGCATGACTGACGGCTTGTATTCATAACTCACTTACGTGTTTACAAGGTTTCTGATCTCCTTAGAGGCTTTTGCTTGATTTTTTGTGAAGATTAACACACTGTTAGGAAAATCAATTCATGAACATCTGTGTTTTACTGCACTTATATCACAGCAATTCGCCATTTTTGCTTAAATTAAAGGAGACGTACTTTTTATGTTTAATATTGCAAAACGTCAATAACGCAAAAAGAAAAAATAAAAAAAACCACAAAAATGCCTAAATAACAGAAAAAGGTTAAAATACCGATGACTGTACAATTTATTATTTAAATAAAACATTTTTTAAAAATCAAATCCGTCTCTTGGTAGCCTGAAGTTACGTGTCGCGCCCACCGTACATGAGAACGAGCTGTTACTATAAATACTGACTTTGGATTATTGTTGTATTCCAACCTCTGCAGCCAGAACGATCATCCGTGCCACGTCAATACCTTCCGGGCAATACTATTTCAGAATTCACCAGCGCCGTGCTAGAACCCAAAATAAAGCCTGTTCACGCTTACGTTCATCTCCATTACAAAGAATAAAAAGTAGCTGTGGAGTATAAATAAATAATTACACAGCCACAATAACTTTTATAGAGTTGTTTAGATAAACCCTGCCCAGTCATAACACCCGTGTTTTGCAAGGATGACTTTAGTTCAACAGAAACCAAACAACCTTTGTTATGGTTCAGCCGGTACGGTGGGTGCCTCCCAGTTCAATGGGCCAGGATTGTGTGTGTGTGTGTGTGTGTGTGTGTGTGTGTTAGTAAGATTAAAGCATACATCGTGTTGTCGTACCACTCCATTTTTAATGAATCTGATTTATTCTGAGGATAAAAAATAGGAAATAAGATATAAATAACATATTTGATTCACACAGCCAAAGGGATGAAGTTTAATAGTGATCATAAATAATTAGAAATTTATTACAATAAGTAATTTTTCTTGTATAAACTTTTTTAGCCAAAAAAGGAGAGAGAGAGGGAGAGAGAGAGAGCGAGAGAGAGAGAATTTGACTTTCCAGCCGATTCGAAGACTGCCCAGACGCGCAAAGACGTGTGCATATTAAGAGGCAGTACGCTGTGGCTAACAGTGATTTCTACTGAATTCAGTATTTAATTCACTCACAGTTATTGCACTGAGACTTTCTGAAAGTTTTGTGAAACCGCAAACCTAAAAACCAAGGAAGCCCGCCCAATCTTTGCCAGGCGGTTTTAATAATCTAGAGTCCTTCAGGGACACCTAATGGACCTCAGTCGTACATCAAACTGTTCCATCAGTTCAATAAACCAAGTCAACTTGACCATGAACTTGAAGGTAACTGGGGCTCGTTGGTTAAAACTGAGCTGAAAATCAAGGGTTCGAACCCGAACACCAGCAAGAAGCCACTGCTGGACCCCTTATCGAGGCCCTGTACCCCCTTTGGTCCACTGTGGCGGAATCATGGCAGACACTGTGCTCCGGCCTCAGCTGTACAACAAGCTGGGATATGTTGAAAAGAATCTCACTGTGCTGTAATGCATGACGTATCCAAAGAACTTTTAGGACTCTTGTACTGAAGAGGGTGGTGTGATCTGTATTCATGACAGAAGAACCAAGTAAATTGGACACCAGGGTTTTGTGTTGTTAACCTTTTCTCCGGAGCAGAACAGATTTTTAACCTCAAGCCGTCTCGTTGCTCCATTCTTTCACGTTTCACGAGGATTTCCCTTCTGTCCTCGAAGACGTTTCCGTCTTGCCATCTCCTTTTATTCTCTCCCTCTTCTTTGGTATGTTGGGGGTACACATTAAATTCATCTTAATTCTGATTGGTCAAAAGGCGATAACAGGGCTTTGTGGTTTCCTTGGTAGTCCATCTGTTGTCATGCTCCATTGGTCAGATAATAGAGACCACAACAGGACCACCATTAAGATGGTAACTGGGCAGCTGATCATTCTAAGCACACCAGTGATACCAACATGGTGGTGAATGTGTTAGTGGGAGGCCTGGTTCACCAGTGCTTAATTTTTTAAATTGGACCAGTAATTCTCGGGCTGGAAAATGACAAAGGTGAAAGTGGCTTATATGTATTTGAGATGTGTAATGTTTCCTAAAACAAAATACTGCTACAATACCGAGTAGGCACTACTATTATTATACCTCTGCAGCGGCAATAGCCAGGGCCGGAAGCATTATGTTTTTGTTCGTCCGAGGCCATTTTTGTGATCACGATATATCAAGAATGTGTTGAGGAATTTTCTTCAAATTTTGAAGAAATATCCGCCTTAATCCCGGATTGAACTGATTCCATTTTAGAGGACATAGGTCAAAGGTTAAGGTCAGTGATGCCTCATGTGGGCCATTCTTGTGAATGCGATATTTCAAGAACACTCAGACATTTTCTTATTAACTCACGCAAATGTCCACCTTGACTAAAGGATGAACTGATTCTATAATGGAGGTCTTGGGTCAAAGGTCAAGGTCAATGCATACAAATGTGATGCGGTAGTTCTCGTTTTGTTACCCTTTTTTCCTGTGGTGTTCTTTGTAGCAAGCTTGCACACAAAGTTTGTGTTTGTATATCCAGACTGGGACCTCACAGGATAAATAAAAAACGTCCTGAGAGGCAGGTTTGTACTTTGATTTGAAGTTTGAAAGGTGCAAGGTGTTTGTTGGCAGCTCTCCACATGGTTCCCACTCCAACTCAAATATCATACCCGAAAAAAGAATCGAAACTAACCCAGAATACTTAGGCATCGGAAAAGGTCGGCACATTTCTCTTTCTTTCTTTTCCGCAGGCTTTGTGTGGGGAAACAAGTTAATGGTCGCGCGCATGCAGTTCTGATGTGCAGTATCTGCAATACGTGGAACGTGTTTTTTGTTGTAAAGGTAAAAGTATCTGGTTTAACTGCTGCTTAGTGTGTCGTTTTTGCCTTCGCTTCATTTCAGCAATTCATATAGGAAACACTTTAAAATCCATCCACGTTTCATCCTGGGGAGGAAAAAAATTGTCCGCTGTTATTGTCACAGCTCCGCTTCTGTGGCCTGAAGGTCTGCGGTCGCCTTTCTCCTGTTTGCGTTACTGGGATGATATGAATCCTTTCTGCCGCACCAAAATGATTTGTTTTCTTTTGTCTCATGTCCAACTGATGAATCACCGTCTCAGTGCACATCCTCTCTGTCGGGTCAGTATTTCTTTGCTTTGCATTAAAGATTACTGAAGTGGTGAGCATTCTTTCTCCTGGCATCTCTCTTTCTCCCTCTCTCTGTCTGTGTGTGTGCGCCTTATTCCCTTTTTCGTCCTCTGTTTGTCTCAATCTCGTTTTCTCTGGCTTTGAATCATGGCTGTGTCTGCCTCTTCGTTTTTTCCCTTCCGTTTAGATTTCAACTGAGCAGTAACTACTTCGAAATCCTGCACGGTGAGCCAAGTAGTAGCACTGAGGCTCGACACAACGGCTCTTTTAATAAAAAAATGTGATACTGCCTAAAAAATAAAAGACGTATATTTTCAAAGTCACATTCACGCATCTCGTTTAGTGTTAACTTTACACGTTTGATGAAAAACCACAGACAATGTAAGACATAATGTACAGCGAGCTAGTTAGCTTAGCGGGTGACTCAGCAGTATTCGTTATCCTTTTCTAACAGTGTCTGATGTAAAATCACGAAGAAAAGAAGGTAACAGCTGCTAGCCATCACTGCCCAACACTTTGAGCAGCAGCAGGTTCTCTTTGTATAGCATGGAAAAAGACAGCAATCATTAATGTATCTTTTTTTAATAATTGTTAAATAAAGATAGTTAATAATGTAAATTCCATCAGAGCCAAGCTTGTAGCGCTGAAGACAGTAGGTTCAGTACTTTATTGATGCAAAGACACCAAATAGTTACTTATTATTGCTAGCATTTTTAGCTTTTTTTGTCTGCTAGCCAATTATGTTGTTGTTGAAAGGGGTACTACAATATGGATTTAGGGTACTGTATTGGCAAAAACCAAATATAGTATTCATAAAGTACATTTTCATCCATCCGTCCATTTACTTTCATGAATCCAAGGACTGTTTTCGGAGGCAGCAAGTCTAAGAAGGAACCCCAGGCATCCGTCTCCCCAACAAACACTCTCCAGCTCCTCGTGGGGAATCCTGAGGCTCTCCCAGGCCAGACAGGCTATATAATCTCTCTAGCGAGTTCTTGGTTCACCCCAGGGCATCCTCTTAGTTGGACATGAGCAGAGCATTCTGATCAGACGCCCGAACCACCTCAGCCGACCCTTTTTGATGTGTTGGAGCCGCGGCTGTACCCAGAGCTCCTCAGCAGGATGAGACCAGACTCCCCGGATCGAAACTCATATCAGCCGTTTGCGTCCACAATCTCGTTCCTTTAGTCACGACCCATATCTCATGACTGGGTGATGGATGGAACAAAGATGGACGGACCGGAGCAGCGCCCTAACTGTAACAAAGAGCCCTTAATATCTAGATAGGGAGAAGGTCCTCTTTAATAAAGCTGCCGTGCTGCCTCACAACAGCAGCCCAGAATGAACAAACCTGTAATGGCTGCCTTCTGCTTTTTGCAGTTTTAGTGGCAGCATGAACCAGTCAGGAAATAATACCCGGACACTGAAGAAGAATTGTGCTCGCTGGTGCTGAGAACTGCAGAGTGCTGAACATAAGTGCTTAGTAGTACGCAGTGTGTTCCCGAGAGCAACTGTACATTCTGATACACACTAATAAATGGAGGAACATTCAGTTGGTTACGTTCAACTGAATCCTCTGTTGTGTGATATCAATGTAAGGCATTTAAACGAAGCAAATGATCCTTAAACTTTGTTTTTAACCACAAAAACCAAAGACACAACCAACCAAAACGCCTCCAAGTTTCGTTTACACTAATGAAGATAATGGTTTCATCTGCGGTTAAATGTTCCGTGCTATGCTACCGTTGCTAGTGCATCACTAAGTAAAATAATGCAGATGTACGTACACAACGAAAGTTCCCTGTAAAGTGGCCCGATGCAGGAAAGATACTAATGGAGGATGCTGGGTTTACAGATGAACCAAGCCAGCTGCCCTGATTTAGACACCGAAGCGAGGCTGTTTTTGATATAATGTATAGATACGGTGCAAGAGTGCCTTATTCCCTAGAGATACGCTACTGCTGACATTTCTCTTCTTGCTTATTTACGGGTTTTTTCTTTCCTCTGTTTTTTTTTCCTAACCGTTTTTTTCGGAGCCATATTTTTCCCAGTAACAGACTGCCACGGGCACGGCCAGGAAAGGCCGGAGTTATCCATCACGGCTAACTTTTTTCTGTTTCCCCTAGCATTCTTTTAGGCTGCTGACTCGAAACCAGTGGCACGAGACCGCTCCTAAGTGGACAGCTTGCAGATTTGTTACCGTCAACTGTTCCTGGATCGGAACGAGACAGGGAGGGGAAAAAAAAAAGAAGTCCGATTTTAATTGCCATGCCCAGCTCCCCGGCCCGTCAGGCGCAAACGCTGGCGAGTGCTGAGGCAGCGCTTTCAGGATGAGGAGCGAGAAAGAGAGAGAGGTCGGTTTATTTATTTATTTTTAAACCGCTTGACATGGCCAGATGCAGGAATGCTCCAAATCCCAGAATGTCCGGACTGGAATCCTACTTATTAAAGCCTGTTATGAAGCAGTGTGTAGTTGTTCCAGTGTCGTATTGCAACTGGATTTAATACATAATTACTTTAAATCATATCAATCATGGCAACCGGTGCATTGTGGGAATTCTGCTATATGAGTGTGGATATGTTTTAAAAACTGTACAGATTGTGCATCATCTTTAAATGGCACACTGCATTATTGGCACTGAGTATCCACTATGAAAACTGTTCTGAGAATTGCTGCTCTTACAAATTCAAAATCGATTCTTTACCTACAAGACCACACCCTGAAGCCAATGGTCAGTCTTATAGTAACAGTTCTACCTTCAGCCTGACGCTGGAGACTCCTCCCCAACCGCCATTTTATCTCACAACAATCTGTACCCGTTTTTAACTCTTTATGTAGGAGGTCCACCATACAAGCGTCCATATCTCCGTTCTAGAAACAACAACAACAACAACAGCAGCGTATCCGAATGAGTTTATATCAATATTCCCGATCTGCTGAAATGGAAAACTAATCAATCTCAACCGTGGTGTGGTTTGATATAAATGACACAACTTACGGTCCTCTTCATATTCTACAAGATCTCATTTCTCTCCACTACGCGTCTTTGATATGTGTAGCTGCTGAGTAGGCCGTGAGCTAGCGCCCTTCAGTGCTCCGATTGGTACTGCGCCATAGCCGACGAGATAAGGGGTGTCCTGCAGCGCTGGCTAAAACGGCCGGCTGGTCAGCTCCTTAAAGCCGAGGGAGCGGAGCGCTTGTTTTCATTATCAGCTAGGTGCAGCTGGGGGAAAGTGCTTCAAACGGAACGGAGGTGAATCACTAAAAGCCCATTTGGGGTTAATCCTGCATAAAGATTGCCTTCTGTCTGAATGCTCTGTCCTTTGGCCCGTGAGTTTGGTTGACCTTAGCTTTTAAAAGCATGCTCAAAAAAGACCTTGAGGGACTCGAAAAAGACCTTTCAAGAAATCTGAAAAGATATCAATATATGTACATCTCTATATGCTAATTAGTTTTATCACACAAATGTGCAGCTGTCTGCATTGTTAAGCAACGATCAATTCAAAATGACGTAATGGATTAAATGTTGGATTAAAAGCATTAAGCCAGAAAGATTCAAGCAACGACGGGGAATTTTTGTCTATATTTGTATTTAAATACACAGATTATTAACTTATAATAACTAGATGGGTACTCAGTCCATGGTACCTCCACCATGCAGTATTAACAATTTTACAAATAGCTATATATGGATACTGTTTAAAAATTACCCAAACTACTGTTCTCATCTTACATCACGTTCTACAGCACAAGGGTACGACCAGGTTAGCTCTTTTCAAGGATTTTTACAAGATAGCTGGAGTGTTAAGGTCATTCAAGACCAATTCAAGTCTCATTTGAAAGTGCATATATGGTTTCCTACTAGTGTTCTGTAGTAATGCATGTCTATTGGCACTCCTTTTTCGGCGATATAAGCACTCCAAGTCTTGTGCTCACCTTCACCTTTGACCTCATCTGGGACTCCGATAGGGTGGTATCTCCACTAAATTTGGTGAAAATCAGTGCATGGGTGTGGACAGGGCAGAGGTTATATTTATATCGTAGAAGGCATTCATACTTTATTACAGGTTTATTTCGTTGCAGTCGGACCTTAGGACATGTGGAATACACTTGATGCCAGCGCTACTGGACCATATTTAACTTTACGAGGTTACTAGTAAGTTAGTTACTAGGTGGCTTTTTAGTGAAACGGAGTTAGACTATTAAAGTCACGAGACTGAATCTTCTATGCAGGAAATAAGACTTTGTGGGTAATTGGACTACTTTTTTCAGCAGCCCAGTAATGAAATCGAACACATTAATAAGGATGTTCGTTCCAAAATTTCCATTTGTTTAGAAAAAAAAAACGCCACTGGATTGAACAGAATATTTCATTTATCTCCTGCAGAGCTTCTTGACGGCTCTGCCGTTGATGGTTTCTAGTTCAAAGCAGCTTTTAAACCACAGCTTGCGCTTGCACACGGAAAACGTTTATTTGGGCGGTCTGAGGTGCCGTTTGCAGGATGAGCCACAGCGTAAAAATGTAATGCTGATTTCCTAGAAGCCGTAGTACGTCAAGCCCTGTGCAAATATTTCAACAGTCGTAAACAGAGTGATTTTAAATAACCGGAGGGATGCACAGCTAATATTTATATTTAAAAAAAACATGAATATAACATGCAAGAAGTACAACTTGTGGGTTTTTTTTATTGTTTAGGAATTGTGAAATTGTTGAGGTGTAAGAGGAATAAAACAGCGAGTGTTAGCAGGTGTAACTCCACGGCATCTGTGATTATAAATTAATTTTTTTATATATAATGCATTCTGTTAAAATGTAATGAACTTTGTTGTCATGGATCTGTGATTGGATATTTGTTATTTATGTTAATATGCTAACAGTACAGCAAAAATAAAAGCGTTAAAGGTGGAATGAAATTTAATAATACCAAGAATTTGCACAGAATTCAGTCATGGACCCTTCTCAAGTAGTTTTTTCTCCCTGAAATTAATTTTCTGAAATAAGGTTTTGCACCCTGCGCTGATTTTTCTTTCATAGGATTTGTGTCGTTATTACCATCAGCCGCAAGGCTCAGGCCGCGTACATTTCTAGACTGATCACTCATTGCTATCTAATCTCTCCCAAACACTGCATTTTTTTTCTTTTCCGTTCTTTTCCCCCGTCTGTCAGTGCTCCAGCTTGGCACTGCTGCGAGATCTCAGAGCTGTTTACTCATGCTGATAAGACAGATTTCTATCGCAAGGCCTGAGCTGATTGCTCAGATTGCCGTCAGTGATCTATAGGCAAAAAAAATAAAGGCACTCGCTTCACTCGCCATGCCACATGCAACCGAGTGGCGATCTCACCTCTTTGGGTTTTTTTATTTAACAGTCTTATCCGACGTCAAGCGCAAGAAATCAGCTTGTCTGCATACGGTGTACGCTGACTTTTACATCGTAGTTGTATATTTCTGTTGGAAAACAACCTCAGAGGAAAATCTCTTTCTTTTTTACTAAAAAAAAAAACTTGCTGCCTGTAGTCTTGCAACTCAAAACCCCCACCCCCCAACACACACACACTCAAGATAATGTTGAATCTGGAGCCGATCATTAAACAAAATATCATTCAGAAGTCAAACAGGACATGGTGTATAGAGTGTACGGTGTGCATGGCGAATGCTGTGTGTTACGCCCGCCTCCGACGTGCACGGCCCTTTTAATTAGGCTCTTAAGCTTTCAGGGGGAGGTTCAGAAAAGCATTTCCTGTTTAGTAGTCAGTCTCTCCACTGCAGTGCTTAATAAAGGCTTGCCTTGGCAGGAAGGGTCTGTGACATGAATAAATAATTATGGCGTCCTCACTGAAGCACTTTACATCCTCTCACCACCACCACCTCCACAACACACATTTTCTTCACGTGACTTGTTTGTTTTTACAAACCTAGTTTAGACACTAGTGCTGGATTTTTATTCTCTGTGTGTGTGTGTGTGTGTGTGGTTTTGGCTATTACTGTTTTATTGTATTAGACCCTCCATTTGCCTATTAATCTTCTTCCATTGGTGGCTCAACCACCGCACCACAAATTACAGACCGAAATTTCCACCCCCTTCCTTCATGCTGGAAAATAAATGACAGTTAAAAAAAAAAAAAAAAAATTTAAAAACGTTATGATCTTTAATTCCCAAGGAACATTATACTAAGATCATGTACTGGGTGGTGAGATAGGAAAAGGGTTTGCAGCTATTAAACTATTGTATAATTTCGAATTTAATATTGCCAGATATGTTATCTTCATAAAGGAGCTGATTAGAAATATATATTTTTTTAATGTAATTAATTTCTGCCAAAGGTGTTTTCAGTCTTGGATTTCAATTCCACCAAGGATTAAATTGAATAGAATCCTACAATTGATAAACTTTATCGGCTTTCAAAGTCATGCCACCCATCTGCCAACCCCCTGCGTCCCAATAGAGCGTTACAGTATGGAACACATTAGTGGAAGCAAGAAAATCATTAATTCAGGCAAAATTGGAACATGCCATCCACCCCCTGAACCCCCGACCCCCGAAGGTTAGGGTACAAGCCCCTCTATTACCATGTTGTCACTGCTGTCTCCCCAGTGCAGCTAACTGGGTTATCAAAGGCCGGCCGTGTCCCTCACTGTCTGTGGTGAGAGGAATGTAAAAGAACCGTTGCTGACTTTCATAATGAGGAGGCCATCGGGCTGCCATCAGCATGTTTCTGCACTGCAATGGCCTGGCAAGCTGTCCAGGGTGTACTCTGCCCTTGCCCAGGGTTGGCTGGAATGGACGCCAGCCTCCTCGCGACCTTAATTATAATTAAGTGATTCAGAAAATGAATGAATAATAGTGAATGATGAAATGAACGAATAATTAAAAGGAATGAATGAATAATCCCGTTTCT
>JBCNYG010000005.1:24193076-24211953 GCA_039654305.1 Porochilus rendahli | reverse complement strand
GAGTCGGCTGAGATGGGCGCCAGCCTCCCCGCGACCCTAATTAGGAATAAGCGGTTCGGAAAATGAATGAATAAATGTTTAGTTTGCCTGCGTTGCCTGGTGATATGTCCAGGGTGTACTATGCCCTCGCCCAGGGTCGGCTGATGTGGGCACCAGTTAGGATTAAGTGGCTCAGGAAATGAACGAATGAATGTTTAGTGGGAATTCCATCGGTACTGCTCCAATAGCCCTGGAATTCCCACTAAACATTCATTCATTCATTCATTTTCCTGAATTCAAAGTGATTCTCGGACAGAATTAATGCATCATTATGCCTCTCTATTTGGTGCTGACCTTTATAACCAAGAAGTCTTTTGAGCTGAGTGATGGAATATTCGTTCATAGGGTCATGGCTAAGCTGGAGCCTAACTCAGGCCATCACACGGACACTTTGTAACTTGCAATTTGGAACAGCTAATCAGCCTAATGTACATGTCTTTGGACTGTGGGAGGAAACCAGAGTACCCAGAGGAAACCGACGCAAGCACGGGGAGAACATGCAAACTCCACACAGAAACACCCTCGGCGAGACCCAGGACCTTCTTGCTGTGAGGTGCGCCTTGCCGTCTGTGATGAAACCTTGCATCCAAGGGTGTGGTCAGACGAGTTGGGTCTTGACTTCAAAAGCAGTAAGCTGTAAACGAGGCTTCTCCCAAGATTCATTCTCCGAGCCATCTGAAGGCAGCAGCTGGGCCACACAATATACTGCATGTTAGATCAAATAGATACACTTTACTCACCATATGCTACATCTTAACACTTCTTCAAACACGTACTACATTCATGACATTAACATTGGTGTGTTTATTATGGAACCTGGGTCGGTAGGTGCTTTTCCATTCTAGCATAAAACCACACATCTGTATTTAAAACCTGTTCTTATAAACACGGTCTTGGGATCAATGTCAAAATCATCCACTACTTTCCTTAATTGCAAGCGCCATCATTTAGTCCGCCAGTGCCATTAACCCACATTAAACTGTTAGCCCACTCTATTACCCCACAAATGTGCTGTCAATTTAAATACCCATCAGTGCTCCATTACATATGCATGCGCATTTCATACAGGCTAGAGGCAGTATGGTGCTTTTTAAAGCTCAAATCCAGCCCTTTTCCACCGGCTCTTCCTGATATGGTCAATACAAGGTCATAGCAGCATTATTTCATTCGGGTAATGCGTAGGAGGACATCTGCTACTCCGAGACCTTTAAGTCAGATCTGTCGGTGGGTCTCACATTGCCACTTTACTAGTGCCTTAGACACTTCACAGCGAGCCATCTCCAGACACCCAGGACACTTATCAGCATTCCCATTGGAATCACCAAGGAATGGCTCATGAGGAAGGCCTGAGAAAGAATCTTTAGTGGAAACAAAATAAATGGTTTAGGAGACAGACTGCTTCCCACCATACTGGTAGTGTTCTGATAATGGGTTCGATCGAATATCAGCTTGAGCTGTCTGCGTGGAGTTATATGGGTTTCTTCCTGGTTCTATTTCCACCCTTCAAGAGACACACAGGATCCCAACTCTAAGTTGCCCCTTCAAATGAACGATTGGGTGATTTCAAGTCAATTGCCCTTAGATGGACTGAAGTCCCGTTCATGCTATATTCCCATCGTGTGCCCAATGTTCCTGGGAAAGGCTACTGATCCTCGATGTCCCTGACCAGGAACAAGCGTGGTGAATGGATATCTATGCCTGTAGTACCATCAGTTTAATGACATGGACCCCACTGACCTGTTAAAAGCCCCTGAATACCTACAGTTACCCCTGACTGTTTCATGTGATGTTTTTTTCCCCTTCATATTTATAGCTTGGATTGCAGAGTGGGTGGTCTGGATGTTGTGAGCACTTGATAAATGATGCAGGATAAATCTCATGACCTGTGAACACTCAGCCTCCCAACCTCCATCAGGAGAAGATAACCTCTGGTTCCAGCGTCAGTTTGCCAAGACCTCCAGATAAATCATAGATGTATCCTAAAGCAAAAATCTATCTTAATATTACACTAAGTAATGTATTATTAAAGGTCACTGTGTGTTTAAGGAGTCGAGAGTGGAATCGAAGGACTGGGTTCAGTAAAGCAGTTTGTTTCAGCCTATAAGTTGAAGAAATAGGAAAAGGTCGGGCTGATTTCACGATGATGTGATAAAAACGAACCCCAAACTCTATTTTTAGAAAAGGTACTTTGTCATGGTTTGGGTATAAAGGTTTAAAACAACAAACACCTGCCGGAGAAAACGAATGCGTCAAACACAGCTGGAATGAGCTCTGTGTTTTGGTGTGGCGGCTCATACAGTGGCTTATGGAGGGAAAAACAGGAAAGATGGAAAGAAAGAAAATGCTTTGCTGAGCAATTGTTTCAGGTTCACAGAGTAGATGCTTGTTTTGACCATCTCTACTTACACACAATGAAATGGTGTCAATGGTTTTGGACAGCAAAGCCTTTCACAAACGTTAACTACTCTGTAATGGTACCTTTATCCGGGTAATATACTGCGTCCTTGGCTATTTCAGCAGCGTGCTCAGTGCTTTGCAGTACTGACTTCATTTCCTTCCCGTCTTCCCTCACAGGTGTCCATGAACTGCGATTACGTGTACGTGAACGGTAAGGAGACGCGAGGCTCCATGAACGCACGTGTGATCTTCAGTTACGAACACCTGAGTGCCCCTCTGGAGCTCACTGTATGGGTGCCCAAGCTGCCTCTAAACATCCAGCTCTCCGATAACAACCTCAGCTTCATCAAAGGATGGAGGGTCCCAATTCTGCCTGACCGCAGGTAAGATAAGGGTGCAAGATGTCATGTCCATGCTCTCTGAACACCTGTGTGTAATTCACCGCACTTTGCTCTAGATTTAAATGACTGCGTTCGTTGATACGGTTCTGTGCACTCAGGACAGTCAACGTTACACTCTCTCGCTCCCGAGTGGCGCGTTGACAAGGCACGTGACTGTCGGCCCGGTGATCAGGTAACCAAGCGTGCCATCAGACAGATTTTCAGTAACACTATTGGTCTTTATCAAGGATTTCCCGATAAGTCACATGACAACAATAGTAGGTGGCAGTAGCCTACACTCAGTGGTGGTAGAAGGTCAGGAAGGTCAAGCCCCAGAACCAAGCTGCTACTGTTGGGCCTGCAAGCAAGGCCCTCAAATTCTCCGAATAAGGACATGTGCCAAATGCTGCAAATGTAAATGAAGTAGACAGTTACTTTGGCATGCAAGTTAGATACCTGCAGAACATTGACTCCCCAAACCACACACCTACACACACACCTGACTGTAATTAGAACAGCCAAGTAGCTTAACATGCATGTCTCCGGATCGTGTGAGGAAACGGCGGTAGTCGGAGGGAACCCACGCAAGCATGGGAAGAATGCCCTCACCGAGCCCGGGACTCAAAGCCAGGACGTTGCTGCTGTTAGGCAGATGTCTTTTATTATTATTTGTTCAAGAATTAAACAAAGTATTGGACTGATATGAGTATCAGCAGGAGCCAAAGCTGTCCTACTGGTATTGGGAGTGATATCAGGAAGTCTCTAGTGACAGTGTCACACCCAACGACGTTCCTAAGAGGTTTCAGTAATTGGATTTTTTTAAATCTCTACAATGGGTTTGCAATGAAACAGCTTACATGGTTTAATGTCACGCTTCATTTGAGGGTCTATATTGGGTGAACCTTCCACCATCACAGCACATTAACACACAACACCACCATTGCAGGGGGACAAACCGAATTGTTTAAATTGACTGAATCCTCCTTATTGTCATAATCAGGCTTGGACATTGGTAAGAGACAGACATGACTAAGTATTGGGTGTCTTTCCCAGTGAGGTATTACATATAAAGCAGCTGCTACTTGGTTTTTTTTTTTTCCCCCCCTTAGTGCTATCCTCATTCCATCTCACCGGTAAAGGTCTTATCTGTCCAGAGCACTTTGTTTTAGCTAACCTGACCTTTATGTTCTTAGCCCTTACCTGGAGTTTGTTGCTTTGTTTTTGTCTGAAATAATCTTGCGTTCTTCTTTTTTGTGGTAATCCTTGATTCTAGGATGAAAAAGTTTCTTGTAAAATGTTCATTCATCCATGAGATTCTATAAGGGGTTAAGAATCCTTATTGTTTACAGATCTCAGTCCGGATCATTGGATCAATTGTCCTAAACCGTGGAGCTTGTGTATAGTGTGCAAACGGTAGGGTTCTTATCAGCTGTAATAAAATAATAAATAAATAAAAACATTCTGCAGTGTTGCTTTCAAGGTCAATGGCACAAGTCTGAGTCTGTGCATCTTCATAACGACTGCCATCTGCTACCCGGTTTCGCTCGTTTCTTACATCCATGTAGAACTCTTGGTAGAGAACCTGTTTGCATCACCAACTAGTTGTTTCAAATTAGAGGCCAAAAAACTATTTGAGATGCTTCTACAGCCTCAGTCTCACGTAGCCATAATGATTTCATGGTAGATGATTGTTACCCCTCCCGGTGTCAACTGCCTTTATACTGTAAGTGTTCCATGCACTTTCGTAGGAAGGAACGCGAGAGCCAGGGAGTTACATCGTTCTCCAGGACAGCATGGCTCACATTCACACAAAGCTTGATCAGATCATATCAGCCATTGCAACTGTGAACGCATCTGTCGCTTACTGGATGCTACTGTAGATTTCTGTGGGAGTGAATATATGCATGGAACTGCATCACAGTTACCGCCGATAGACACGACTACACACAGGCAAGTGCATATTTCCTCCACCCGTATTTTTGTGCGAGGTCGCCTCCAAAACCTGCCTGAATGGTCACAGATTGGCCACAGTAATCCCAGCCACTCTGCTCACGTATCAACCGAACTATGCCTAAGAATCGATTTTCTTTCTCATCACAAGTGTGGATGCAAATCATCCCAACTCCAAACCCTTTTTTTTTTGTCGGAGAAGAGATTCTTGTGCTGTTTCACTGTTTTTTCTTTTAATAAGCTCAAAATGTAAGGTTTTCTCAGTTGACTTCTATTTTCCAGCATTAATTGTTGTGAGGCAGAAAAAATTTGTGTCTTTCAAAGAGGAGATTGGAGCTTTTCAGTTCTGTACACATGAGCTGTGAGGAGGAATTACTTCCCACTTAATTGAATCCATTCAGATGGGCCATTTAGATGGAAATGTGATCTGATTTGATGATACTAATCCAATTCCACAGTAAGCTTTAACATGGATCACCAAAATCTTTAAAGAAAGACTTGTCTGTGCTTTGTGTCTAATATATTAGTGTTTCAAGCTACAAGCCCCGATAAAGTTTGCATTTTATTGTAGATTAAGCAAATTAGATATTTTACTCTTACCAGGTCTTTAATAAAGTCTGGAGTGCAGAAGGATCTGAGTGAATGTTGAACTCAAACTATCAAGGTAGTCAAGTGGGGAATTGATTTTTGCCTTCATTCTTTGATTTCCATTATTGTTGACTTTTTCTTGACCTCCACTATCGAGGTAAGGTATGGACAGGAAGGGAGAAATAGTGAGCGAAGTGGTACATTTGAATTGTAGGGATGCTTTCAGGAGCTGGGAGATATTTTTCAGCAAGTCCAGCTTGCTAGGCGATGAGATCCCAAGTGTTCCTTCTGCCAGAATACACCTCGAGTATACGGTGTTAAGAATTGCCAATAGGGAAAACTCTGGGCATCATGACTGTCCATCTAAACAAAACAAAAACAAACAAAAAAAGTCTCTTGCTTTGTCCAACAGCCACCTGGATCTTAATAAGTTGGAAATACGTCTTCGTGAGAAAAGAAAGCCTCTGTGGCTGTGGGTAAAGTCAGCGTTCACAGTTTCCTGAAAGTCCCTGGAGAACCGCAATGGGTGCAAATCAATCCGTAGTTCTTTTTCATCTTACCCTTCTGCCTATTCTTTTTCTTTCCTTATGTGCTGAAGCCTTTGGCATGTTGTAGAGTAGATCTGCTTTACCTTCGACCCAGACGCTGACAACGCTCGGGCTATACGTGCTTTGAGTCAACGACCATCTCTTATCCTGACTGTACGTTTTATGCCTCAGGCTGGGAAGGCAGCTCCTGCCCACACAGTGACAGACAGATCTAGTTTAAACGTATGGGTGGGGAAGACTCAGCAGAACCATAGCCGGAATATGATGTCATAGCTGTCTATGTTTTTGCCTTAGACGGTTGCATGCAGTCAAGGACACTTTTGAATTGATGGCAACTAAACGAATTGTCTCCGTTCCACGCAGGTCGGCTCGTGACAGTGATGACGACGACGAGGATGAGAGGAAGGTGAGCCGCGGCTGCACACTGCAGTACCAACGAGCCCAGGTTAAGGTCCTCACCCAGTTCCACACTACCTCCAGTGAGGGCACCAACCAGGTGATCACCATGCTTGGGTCTGACTGGCAAGTGGATGTCACCGACATGGTGCAGGACTCGCTCAAAGTTGTGGATCCTCGCGTGGCAGAGTTAGTGGACCGTACCGTGTTGGTGGCCCTCGAGCAGGGATCTTCTATATTGAAGGTAAGGGACAGGGGGTTGAAGAGTCGTCTCAAGCATGGACTAGTCAACCGGGAGGATCTATCAATCGAAAACATCTTTACTAATCATTGATGTAACCTGTTTGCAAGGGGCCAAAAATTGGTGGCGACTTCTGAGTTTTGATTGACCTAATGGTGGTACAGATTCTGGAACAAATAGAAGTAGTGCGTAAATCTCCCAGGGTGGAAGCGCCCCTCTCGGTTAATCAGGTGTAGCGTAATCCGTAGGCGATGTCACAGAGTTTATAGTTCATGTGACACACTGATGGGACATCGTGCCAGAGACAAGGGCATGTTGGAATACGGAGTCTGGCCCCCGTTGGAGCGCTGCTAAGTGGACGGCCCATTACAAGGGACATCTCACAGTTCTCCAGTTACTTTGATTCACTTTCCTGTATTTACTCACTCACTTATTTGCCATGCCACTTAATCCTATTAAGGTCACAGCCAACTTTGGCCAAAGGCGAGGTACACCCTGAACAGGACGCCAGACCATCGCAGTCGAACTATTGATTCTAAATAGTCTCCAGAGAGTGACCACCAGTATGAATTACATAGAGTGGTCAGAGATGATCCCAGACCCCCAAAATTAATAAGCGAAATCAGGACTAAAAGCATGTAGAGTTTCAACCCTTATCTGAATCTACTGACTCAAATCCTGTAGAGACGTATTAGTTCATGGCTGTAACCCAGGCGATCTCCAGGAAATGGGCAAGACAAATGTGATGCCACTAGATATGACAGTAAACAGTCGACCTAATCTACAAAGCCCAATTACGAGTGCCCTGCTACCTCACATAGCCCTCGTGTTTCAAAATCTGCTTAGACATTCCAGTCTAAAGCTGCATCATTAAAGTTACCTTAGTCCTTTATTCAACATGACATTTCATTCGGAGATAGAAAATGACTCAGTGAATAAACAAATGTCATGTCAGAGGTGATCTTACTATCTTTATATTTACATTTTTTTCTCACCCAGTTCCGTCTCTTCCATCTTAACAGGGCTAATTTCCTCAGCACATTCACAGCACATAAAATGTTGGAGTAGGAGAAAAATGGACAATGAGTCCATTCGAGTCAGTATCTGCTAGGACTCCAAGGTCAGCATGATTAGCTCTTTATTCGGCTTCATCATCCCAGCGGCGTTGTCATTAGAGTTTAAATCAAGTCAAATAATTCAAAAGTACCACTTTGGCTGATAGAACTATTGTAATACTATTTACTTTCCACAATGGATGATGAGAACAGCCTGGCCTGTTAAATTCACACACAGAGAGAGAGAGAGAGAGAGAGACACTGAACTGGGGAACACGTTATTTATTTCTTCGATCTTCTGCAATCAAACCATATCTCTCGCTCTCTCTCTCTCGCTCTCTCTCCGCTCTCTCTCAAAGTTGGCTAATTACAGAAGCAATCATTAATTATTAATCTTTTGAAATCATTGGAGGCGGCGCAGTGGCACAGTATTTAGCACGTCCACCTCACAGCATCTCCCAGTCTCAGGCATATCTGCATGTTCTCCCTGTGCAAGCATGGGGGGGGGTTTCCCTCCCGCAGTCCAAAAACATGCACAGTAGGCTAACTGGCTGCTCCAAATTGCCCCAGGTATGAGTGTGATGTGATGGTCCTGCAATGGCTGGGCAAGCTGTCCAGGGTGTATGATTAAGCAGCTTGGAAAATGAAGGAATGAAATTGTGTTGCTCTCCTCTGATCCCTTTTAGAACGCTAGCCGAAAAAGAAAGTGGAATTTTTAAAAAAGAGAAGATCGAATTATAAATCCCTTTCTGGATATTTAGGAGATTGTTGAATCATTTTTTAGCTTTTATTTATATTTCATCTAGGAGTCTTTTTAACAGCCAATTTAGAGTCCTTAAATCTTTGAATGATTGTCCTTTTACTTCTGATTCTTGGAAGAGTTGTTCTTTCCCTCATGAATCAGTGCTACTTTTTTGTCTAAAAAATTTTTCTCCAGTATATAAATTTAGAGTCTTTTTTTTCTTTGTGTAATCATTAAATATTTGTTGTTGTTGTTTTGGAACTGGTGAACCACATCATCTCTTGAAATCTTTGAATCCTTCTGATACAATCTCCTTTCATTTTGAATAATTCTATCTGCCAAGCTGCTTAATCCTACTAGGGTCAGGCTGGAGCCTATCTTAGCCAACTCTGAGCAAAGGTAGAGTACACCCTGAACAGCTCAACAGTCCATTGCAGGGCCAGCAAACATCCGACCACTCACACTCACCCCTTGGAGCAATTTGAAACTGCTAATTAGCCTAAAGTGCATGTCTTTGGACTTCAGGAGGAAACCAAAAGACCCCCGGAGGATACCCACACAAGCACAGGGACAGCATGGAAACTCCACACAGAAACGCCTGTGCCCGGGTTTTGAATCCAGGACCTTCTTGCTGTGAGGCGGACGTGCTAACCACTACGTCACCACGCGCCCCGATATCTGAATCATTATCCTTCTATTCCGAATCATGGTTTGGATACATTTGGAATCATGGTTTGGGTAAATTTTGAATCATTGTCGTTTCACTTTTTGAATCGATGTCAGAAAAATCTGAATTTTGCAAAAAAAAAACCAAGTGCACGAGTCATCACAGGAACGGCATATTTTAATGCGTTTGCTAGAAGCTAACCCAAATGAATCAATATTGCATTCTTTGGAAATGTACTGCATTTAATGCGCTCAAGGAGCTAAATAAATAGATCACGTGCTCTGCGTTTTAGAATGGATGACTTAAACTCTTGTGAATTAATTGGTAAGCCGTGTCTACCAACTGCTGTAATTAATTTTGTTGGGAAAAAAAAAAACTTGTTAGCATACTTTTTTGTAGCCTGATGGCTTTTCAAGTGCACAGCACTTTGGATGTTAAAATGCAGACATCAAACACAGGTGTAGCAGCCAATACAAGAAACTAATTGCAAGCTCTCTCTTTAGCACTCTCTTTCTTTCTCGCTCTCATCACTCATGCTCTCTATGAGTCCCTCTACTTTAAAACATGCCCCGAACTTGTAAGAGAAAAACTGCAGTCAGAAAAACGACTGATTCAATTAAATATTCCTCTGCCTCGTCCATTCCACTAGGCATCAAAAGAAATAATCAACTAGCCCAGGTTTACTGAACCGTAAAGGACCGTTCCAGGACATTGTTGTATCTGTCGAGAGAACAAATGTACGTCTCAGGACAGACCTGGACGCATCAGGCCATGCTTTAAAACATCACAGAATGACGCAGATAAACCCACGCCATCCACTCCGGGAGGCAATGTGATCCTGAGCCTTTCGGGACCTTGGCAGAACAAAGTGTCCTAACTTATGTGAGCGTCTAATGAGGCTTGGTGTAGAAAATGCGTAACGCTGCTCTTGGAAAGGTCTGACTTTGAGAGCATTTTAAAAAAGAAAAACAACGAGAGAGAAACGGAACAACAGCGCATTGCCAAATGCACAGTGCAGAGGCTAGAGATTTTCAAGCACTATTAAAAGCCATTATAGGCTTTCAGGGCTAAATGGGCAAGAACCGCTGCACTGCCCGCTTGGTCGCTTGTTAAATCCGTTCACCACCGAAGCCAAATGTGATTGAGCCCATTATACAGACCATTATTGGCACTAATATTACGGTTTGGGGGGTAGTTTTTTTTTTTTTTTTTTTTAATTGGGATGACGCCAAGCGAAAACATGGTATAAGCGGCTGCAACCTTTGTTGAAATTAAAAAGAGCGGTGTCGTGATTTTTACCCAAATTTCAACTGTCAAAAAGGCATGTAAATAGGCACTTAATTTCCAAAATACTAGTCTACATGTTAAATAGCAATTTAAAAGTTTTTGGACCTCACGTGGTGCGAATGGGAATGAATTGCAGTGGACCTTTTGGAAATCTTGCTGGGCTGAACGGTTTTCAAAAGATTAAAGTACAGCTGCAAAGTCCTAGTAAATTGCTTGCATGAAGCACATTTCTGTTCATAGGTTTCATAAAACTAATGTACATTAAGTGGTTTGTTTGATAAAGCTAATAAATGTTACTAGTGTAACTTAGGCCCAAGTAAGTACCAAGTAAGTTAGGCCATTTGTTTTATTCATACAACCATTACCCAGCCGGCATAGCGGCGCAGTGGTTAGCACGTCCACCTTACAGCAAAAAGGTCCTATGTATGAGTCCCAGGCTGGGGCGTTTCTGTGTGTAGTTTGCATGTTCTCCCTGTACTTACGTGGGTTTCGTCCGGGTACTTCACCCACAGTCCAAGGACATGTACATTAGGCTAATTGGCCGTTCCAAATTGCCCCCACGTGTGATTGTAAATGGTTGTGTGCTTGACCCTGCAATGGTCTTGCTGTCCAGGGTGTATCATGCAGGCTCCAGCATTCCTGTGACCTTGATGGGAAATTAAAAAAAAAACAAAAAAACAGGATTTTCATTTCTTGATTTTTATGGAAATTATTTTTATTTTCCACAAAAATATTCTGTCTGGATTTTTAGACTTCAGGATTGCATTTATTTACATTTTTTTTTATTTTGCTGAATTAATTATTTAATCCTTGGCAGAATATTTGAGTGTTCTTTTTTTTTTTTTTTATCCCTTCCTGCATGTTTGTACTTAAGATGGGGACTCTGGTGAATTATCTGTGTTCAGTCATTCAGAGCTTTATTTCAGAGCTTAGCTTACTGTCTCGTCCTCTAAATTATTTCTGCATTGGATGATTATATGCTCCGTAATATATTCACTTAGTAGTCTAAGCAAACAGGTTTCTCCTTTAATTTGACACGCGTTTGTGTATCGGTCTGTTCGAAAACATGATTTGAGGTTTCACACACAAATACGAAGCTTAAAAATCCACCCTACTTCTCTCTTTTTCCTACACCAGTGTTTTTGCCGTAATGAAAAGTGGCTCAAAAATAGCTGGGTATTGGATCCTTGTTTTTTCCGTCTTATCTTGCCCTCTGGTTAAACATCGTCTACCTGCGTGCAGGCCACCCACTAAATATTGAGAGAATTTTCCATCAAGCTCATGCTTCCTACTGTAACTTTACATTTATGGCATTTGGCAGACACCCTTATCCAGAGTGACCTACTTTCATCATTTTTATACAGCAATTTAAAGCAATTGAGGGTTAAGGGACTTGCTGAAGGACCCAACAGTGGCAGCTTGGTGGTACAGGGGCTTGAACTGCCGACCTTCGAATCAGTAACCCAGATCCTTAACCACTGAGCCCCCACTGCCCTATTTTTCCTTTTCTCTTCTTACAGTCAACGAAAAACTTCACAACAGATTTCAGCTTAATCTACACCATATCGAATCGATTATACACTCCTATCACATGCTGTTATTTTTTCCAGGTTGAATCTCCATTGGCGATGGAGGCCGTGTTGGGCGAGGTACCGTTCTCTGTATTGGATGATAAAGTTTCTATAATGGATCTGCAGGTCCACGCCATCTCTGGACTCAGCCTCAGTCTCCACCCCAGTCCCGGAAACAGTCACACCATGGTGGCAAAGGCAGCAGGGCTACAAAAGCTCTCCGCCCTTAAACAGGTACTTCCTGATTCTCGATCACTTAAGACGTCCTTCCAAATAGACGATACAGTCTGTGTGAGACATGTCCTTAAGACATGTCCTTCTGAGTCATTGGTCATCAGTAATCATTGTCACAAGGGACATAGACCCTCTGCCCAATTTTAATAAACAGGTATTCGGTTAACCTTTGGAACATGAAGGGGGGCATAATCATGTATTATTTCCTTGCAGTTAAATGGAATCATTAAGCACATAAAAGCTTTACTTAATGTCAGCCTTAGCGAAGCTCAACTCAATATTTCAGGCGATGTTCTCATGTCAGCTCAATTTCAACAACTTAATTAGGATATCTACCATTAGTTAGGGCAGCACAGTGGTGTAGTGGCTAGCACGTCCACCTCACAGCAAGGGTATTTCTTACACAGTTTTCTCCCTGACCAGAGAACACGTCCTTTAGGGAAATCGGCTGTATCAGACTGACCCTAGGTGTACGTGTGAATGGTTGCGTGTGTTGGCTCTGTGATGGACTGGCGAGTTGTTCAGGGTGTACCCCACCTTTGCTGCCTATGCACTCTTGTATGGCTGTGAAATTTGGTGTGTCAAAACGTTTGTGGAGGAAGGGGAAGATGCTGCTCACTACCCTGCTGCAACACATTTTTACTTTCAGTCCCAAACCTTTTAGTCTCTAACTATTGGGCTACAGCTGCCAAAAGTACTTTTCTGCTTGTTAGGTAACTGCATGTCTCGGCAAGGATTCAAACTCGTGATCTCCTGATAACAAGGCAAATACTTTCTGGCTGCACCACTTGAGACCTGCAGACCTTTTTAAACCCATGTCCCAGCACATCCTCGGAGTACATTAGCAGGACAAATTGGGAAACAAAGATCTGTAGAGGAAGCAAAACAAGCATTTCCAATTCAGAAACGATGAATGGCAATGGCTGGGCCACACTCTGAGAAAGCCCACCAATAACACCAGGCAAGCCTTTCAGGGGACAACTCACAGGAAAACGAAACGGGGAAGGCCCAAAACAGCATGGAAATCACTTGAGGCTGAATCACACAAAGTAGGACTGAACTGGGGTTACTAAGGAGTAGAGATGTACCACTATCATCGTGGGGATCTCGAGTTTAAAAATCAGGTTTATGCATGCAGTCAATCTCCAGACAATCATGCCACGCATGGGCATTTCTGAGCTCAATCATACCTCCAAGTGTGTTATACTGCCCCTGAATATGCATGCACAGCAGTTGCAAAAGGCATGGACAACAAGTATTACATGTCCTGGAGGAAGAACCTACTTGCTCTTGTCCCTTCCTGGTCAGTAGCTGATGGGTGGGAATTGCCTATGACAAAATTGAGGGGAGAAAAAGTAGTTGAGAGAAGACAGTAACGGACTCTTGCTGTTCTAGGGGTTTGAGAAGAGGTTTTAAACACTCTGCGCAGCACTTCAGCGCCATTTTAACGTTGGATTAATACTGTAGCTTGTTTGCCCCTTTTTAATATTTGGGCAGTCCGAATCAGTTGAACACCACCACATGGTAACAAATGAATCCTTAACCGGACTCCACTGGCCAATTAGCTGTAGCTTGTTTTACCAGGCTGGGCCCCATTGGTGCAATAAAGCCTTGTTTGACATTCAGATGAATTGAAATCTCGCCCAGTATCACCGCTCCTAATGAGACGGCGTCCTGCTTAATGAGAAGCCAAAGAACATGCCACCACGTCTGTTCCTTCCCGGCATCAGGGGAGCACTGTACATTTGCTTTGTAATCCTTCCTGTTCTTTAATTGAGGCCTGTATTTCGGAGCAAGGGCCAATAAACACTGCACTGCTAATTTGCCCAATATTCTGGGCATGCTTCCCTGTTCCAACACACTTTTTATTTGTCTTTGCTGTTCTGTGCTTGGTATGCAACAAAAAGGCATCTAATGATGACTGGCCACTCATGCATTAAAGGCTAATTGTCGTTACCACCAACACACACAGCTCGTCCACCCATGGATTTAATAAGTGTAACGCAGGGGGTCATAAATGCTCATGCAATAAAAGCCAGCAGTAGCTGTCCTTTGTTCTGGTCACTCGGATCTCAAAGGAGAAGCTTAAAGGCATCGCTGTCGTTCCACTGTCCGGAAAAGTTCAGCCTCGAGCACTCTCATACATCTGCCATCCATGATAAATGAACCAAGCTGCGATAGGTCAGGAACCGGCCTGCGCCGTCCTCATTCGTACTTCCACTTGGCACTTATCCCATGAATCCTTTACATCATTTTGTTTCGCGTCCACTGTCTTAGGGACGTAACCAGATACCATGGGCAGTTAAAAATAAACATGATGGCAATATCTAAAGGTAAAATTCACACCCTACCGACAATGCTGACATTTCTGTGTGTTGTGTTTTTTCCCATTAGCAGCGTAGTGGATTGGGTTAATATATGGGTATGACAAAAAATAAAAACTAGAAAGAACAGATGTATGTGCTGGGAACCCTCTCCAGTCGTCCACTTGAGATTTGAATCAAAATGCATACGGAAATATTTGGAGCATAAACAAACACAGACATTGGCATGTGTACAACCTTGCAGCTCATCTACCTGACTGGGAAGTGCAAATTATTCATTGTCGTATATTCTGGGCATAAAAACCAAAACAAGCCTTTTGGCTAGACATATCTACGATTACACAATGTCACACTTAATTTAAACATTGTACCTACATACACATTTATTAAAAGCCTTAACCCTTTAAACTACAGTCATACAGTACATTCTCAAAGGCACCTTCTTCCTAAAAAAACTGAGGCTGACTTGTAAGGTTTGGTTTATACTCTATGCGAGCTACGCAAATTTAGTTGTAACCACAAGACGCATGCATCTTTTTATTACACAAAGAACGCCGGTATGTTGTGCACCGTTTACCCAACATGGGGTAGAAGGACCCGAGTGATATATTAAGTAAAAACAAATATGGCTTCTGAAGACGGACGGTTCGCTCTGCGGGTGGGATATCCCATGGTGGTAGAGCCTGGCTCTGTGACATCACAAAACATATACGTCAAGTGAAACAGTGGCGGGACATGGTGGCGGAGACAGACAGAGGGACCCGTATTCCAGCCCCTGGTTTAGCATTGCCAATAAATACATCTGAAGAAAAAAAGACCGAAGATGGTGCATACAATAGTCTGATGTCAGCCATGTGTAATCTGTAATCATGTTTCTTCCGTCATAAAACATATTACTACAGCAACAGTATGATAATTCTAGTAGCGCCACTATCGGATACGCCTGAAAAGGAACTTGTGCTTCTTTCGCATAAAATAAGCACCAAAGCCTTCTTGTGTAGCTCGATGCGTTCGCATTTACATCGGTTGCGCAGACAATGAAACGGCCCTAAAGCAGAGTGACCGTAGTGGCGCGGTCAAAGACTTTAAAGCGTGACTGTGTGTGGCCAAGCGAAATACTTCAATCCTCGTGTGTGCGTGTATGTGTGTGAGGAGCGTGGGAGGAAGATGGAGCGGACAAAGAAAAAGCCACTTTGCTGCAGATGGTGAAAAAGCATTGTGTCAAAATAGGATTTCCTTTTTCCTTTGTCATTTCAGCTGTAAGTGGAAGGAATGGCGAAGCGTCCGTTAAACTCCAGCTTGTTTCATGCGCGACATGAACGTAGGGCTTGCGTCAGTGCCATCTCACATCAGTCCATGTTCCTGACAGATACCTTGTGAAGGCTGTGAAGCTGCAGAGTTGTCTCTGTTGGCTAGCAGCACCATCGTCGGTACGTCTGATGGCAGGGAGCTTTGAGGTTGATGTCCTTAACTAATAAAGCGTTGATTGCAAAGGAGAGACTCGGGATGTGATGCTTTGCCAATATTAATGAAGTGAATGCTGAGGTTAGATATGATGCTTAATTAAACCTTCAAGGACAACAAATGAGTTTAAAGGCAGATTTTGCCTAAGATGGACAGAAAAAGAGCGTGTCGTGATGTGTAAATTTACTTGTTCGTTTGTTATTCAGACTGGAAATCATAGGTTAAGAGTAGCTTTCCGAAACTGATTGGCACACCGAACAACCGTTACCCATTCTTGTGTGGGAGCTCTGCATTTGAAGATCACTAGTACAAGTTGTGAGCAAACAGATAATAAAATATACAAAATAATGATTAAATATAGCAGTGAATATTTCAACCTATTCATATTTTTATATTCACTTTTATATCCATTTAAACAAAGAATTTACATGGTTCTGCTTACTGCTCTGACTAATGGCTCTTTGTTTCATGATAAAACTGGGCAATTTCGGTGAATTGCTGCTGGAAATTGGTATGGTACTTCAGGGGAATGCTAATGCCATGACTGATTCCTATTTTCTTGCTTTTTTTTCTAGGAAGCTAGCCTCTCCATTTGGGTTTATTTCAGTGACAACACAGCAGCCCCTTTAAGCATATATGACGCCAAGGATTACAACCTTAACGCGTCCACACTGGACGACAAGGTGGCCTCCGTTTCCCAAGAGGCTCAGCAAAGGTGGCCGGTCATCGTTGCGGAGGGGGAGGGATCTGGGGAGCTCGTACGTGTGGAAATGACCATATGTGAAGCATGCCAGAAGACTAAACGAAAGAGTGTTATCGCTTCTTCTCCAGTTCAAGTGAAAGTGCGGTTTGGGCCTGATGAGGATTCTGGAGAGGATGAGCCAGAGCTGGATTTGGAGACTAAAGTTCCGCCCAACACAAGAAGACCAATGCTCGATCCCAACACCGGTGGCACTGGATATGAGCCGTACAATGAGCAACCTGCAAGCGTGCCAATTGACTATACCAACTTCCCCACCATCAGTAACCAGGATCGGCCCACCGTGGAGGAAGGGGGTGAAGACGATGAGTTTACCCACTCACCCCGCAGCATGACCGACTTGGAGATTGGCATGTATGCCCTCTTGGGTGTTTTCTGCCTGGCCATTCTAGTGTTCTTGATCAACTGCATTGTGTTTGTCCTCAAGTACCGCCACAAGCGTATACCACCTGAAGGTCAAGCCAATATGGACCATTCCCACCACTGGGTGTTCCTGGGAAATGGGCAGCCCCTACAAGCTCAGACCGACCTTTCACCCCAGACAGCAGAAAGTCCGAGTAATCCTTTGGAAGGGCCGCAGACTTGCTGCCACGGAGATCACCACAGCAGTGGCAGCTCTCAGACAAGTGTGCAAAGCCAAGTGCATGGACGAGGAGACGGCAGTTCAGGTGGCTCCACCAAGGAGCATGGCGAAGAAGCCAGTTCTCCCACCTCAAAGCGCAAACGAGTCAAATTTACCACTTTCACCACACTTCCTGCTGATGAGCTGCCCTACAACTCCATCCCCATCGCCGACGACGATGATATCCAGTGGGTGTGTCAGGACATGGGGTTCCAGGACCCTGAAGAACTACACGACTACATGCGCAGGATAAAAGAAATAGCTTAAAGGCTGCTTTGGGATTTCTTAAACAAACCTTTCCTTTCTAATCCCCCACCCCTTCCTCACTCTTAAGAATTTATCTTTTCACACGAATGGAGAATGTCGACAAGGACCTCGTGGCCAGTTTCTCCAGGGTGATACATTGCACAGTGCTCCTGCTCTTTTAAACGGTTCACACGTTTTCTTTTTTTGGAACTGTTGTGTAAAACAGTGGATGGAAAGCCAAATATGAAACTGTGAGATGTGATCTTTTAATCACGAGCACAAATGGCTTCAGAGTGTATGTCATCCTTTCTCAGGTGAAGAGGACATACAAGCCGAAAGGGGACACGCAGAGTCACAAGTTCTGAGCAGTGGTGTCAACATGGATTCCTCAATTGCTCGATCACTCCGGTTGCAAAAAGGTATGGGGTCACCCTGCTGTGGACAGGATATTCCTCAGACGAATGCCGCACTGTGTCCGTTTATTTTTCCTCTCTCTCTTTTTTGCAAACATACCGAGTATTGTTGTCCAACAAAGAGGCCTTTGTAGTGCAGATTTCCATTTACTCAGAGAAAGGTGTTTGAGAGGGGTGTCCTTACGCCACCATTGGCAATCTAACATTCAGTAAACATCAAAGACAGTCCAGTAATTTCGGTTACCATTAACAGTGTCTCTCTACCCGTTTTTCAATGTCATCTTTCTGCCACTTTGTGTTTTTTTTTTAATAATATGTTTGATGTGCATAGCATACCATTTCCTACATCATGCTACATCCATTCAGCATGACATCTAGTTCACTCTTTTTCCTCGTCAAGTCAGATGCCTTCTCAAATCAGTTGTATCTATCCCAACCTTTGTGTGGATGCCATGTTTATTTACATCCTAAAGGGTCAACACAAAATGGGTAACTACCCAGACTACTGTGTGGAATTGAAATTGATATCGGCGGAGGGGACGGGAGCCGCATTGTGCGTTATGACATTCAAGTATCTTCATATCTCCAGCATTCATATGGAGATTCCGAGACGGCCAGCTGTTCTTTTCCCCCCAGATTTGTGAATGTATGTCTTGTGATAATTATCTAATCAAATACATACATTAAGAATAGTAAAGGACATATATTGTTGCAACATGCTTTACATGCATGCAGTTCCAAACACTTTGCCTTGTGTAAATACCATATTATTGTCTACTGATGCTTATTGTTATTTCGTTTTTATGTTTCATATCTCAGAGAGAGAGAGAGAGAAGATACAGGGGTGCCGACAAAGGTTTAGCCTTTACAAAAATTGAGGGTTGGGGGGGGGGGGGGGGGGGGGGGGGGGGGGGGGGGGGGGGGGGGGGGGGGGGGGGGGGGGGGGGGGGGGG
>JBCNYG010000005.1:24181738-24192976 GCA_039654305.1 Porochilus rendahli | reverse complement strand
AGGGCATGTGATGCTGCCACCCACATCTTTACAAACTGCTGCACATGCGCACTCATGGACGGCCTAAAAGAATTGGATGGAAAGCGCCGTTCGCTTGAATGAGCTCACAAACACACAGAGTGCCATCCACCCCCCATACGCATGAGCTCACAGATGCCTATGATTGGTTGGAGATTGTTTTAAGTGACAAAGACGTGAGCATATGTCAAGTGGCTCAGCCAATTACCTCCTTGGACTCCCGGGCCGCTGATCATCCTGGAACTTGCGATCTCCAGGTTGATAATCTTGTCGCTGCGCCACTTGTTTGTTTGAAAAGCAAATTCACTAAATGGGAAAAGCAGCAGGATGTAATAGAGGCATGATTACTTCTGGTAGTCTTTTCTGACATGTCCTGCCAACGCTATGTGAACTTTAACTTGGGGGCAGGGGGCTTGGAGGGGAGGTGGTTGTGGGCTTTGTTTACATCTCACATGCCCAATTTAAAAAGTGCTAAAGTTTTTGTGACAATTTTTTATCCTCTTTTCTCGGCTTGCTAGTGTCTTCCTGTTAGCAATGTTGGCACATCTGTAACTGTTGGATATGTTGGTCATTTCAGTCTCAGTTTTTTCAGTTGTAGGTCTTTTTCCCCCTTGAATAATTAATGAGTGCTAATTAAAACAGAAGACAGCAACTTGACCACATGCAGGATGCAGAAAATCTCAGCTGTAGATAAATATTAAATTATTTATACCAGTTTGTTCATTTTTTTTTATTATTGAAATAAGATTGGAGGTAATGCATTGTTATGCTTGCATTATTTTATAGGCAAGATTTGTGTCATATTTTATTTCTTTAGTTGTTTATAGATTTTGCTAATTTGTTGATACACTGATTTTATAGATACAGTTGATTTTTTTCTAGCGCACATTAAATCAGTGTATGCTCTGAAACTACTGTTTACTAGTCTAGAAAGGTTTTTGTTCAAATTTAGTTGGTTCGGGAAAAGACTGTTCTAAACATAACAGGAATGTTGGCCTCAGTTTCAGCCATTTCAACACATTCATTTCTCCATTGTGTGCATCTTGTGTCTTGCTCACGTACACCCATTAATAACTGTAAAACAACCAAGTGTATTTGTGTCTTATTTGTTGGATTTGTTCCTAGCTTAACAGTAAACTCAAGCTCAGAATCACAAAGGACCTAATACGGAGCCCTGAAGCACCTCCTAATCTACATTTACATTTAATTCAGGGTTCATATTAATTCTTTACAGGATCTCATAAATTTTATTTAAGTGATGGGAAAAAAAAAAAAAAACAAAAAAAAACAAAAGAGTCTATTTTTGTCCCCCTCCATTACACATACTTTAATTTCAAGGTTTTGCTCGTGAAATTGAGTGTGAACTTCAATTTGGTTTCTGACCCAAAGAACTTCACATGTACATTGATGGTGGCTCAGGATGAATGTAAAATCAAAACAGATTAACATATCTAATGTATTACAAAGGTCAGTCAATAGGGATCTAATGCTTAATAAAAGTACTGGCAAGTTTCTTTTTTTTCTTACAGTTTTTTTCTTTAATAACTTCAATGTTCCAAGAGAATGTTTCCAGAATTTTGCATTTCAGATTGTTCTTTCATGTATACGGATGTACAAATCGTAAGCCGGGCTTGAAACAACAGAGTCTGTTCATAAAGGAGGTGCTACTAGGTCTTTGCCATGACATCATCTGATGTGGATTTGTTTAAGCTCGACTCAATGGGAACCTGCTAAAGCACGGAAACAGCAGTGCTGTACTGCCTCACTCTAAATGTACAGAGCACTGTTAAAAACGTCCTGTATTTTCCTGAACTACAAAAAGAAAAAAGGAAAAAAAAAAATAAACTCCCTTGTATTCCCCACTTATATGTAAGTACTTACAAAAATACAATACAGAAACCTTTGTGTTGGTCTCTTTATTGCTCATTATGCGATGGAAACTCATTACTATGCCGTAGTGTTACCTTGCGAAGGGATGTACTGTATATTACCTTAAAAAAAAAGCAGTTTGATATACATAACTTTCTCTTGCTCATGTTTAAAGTGCGGTAATTAAGGACTTAAACTGTACATTTGTCCTAATGTAGACCTGCCAGCCTTTTACATAAAGGTTCAGCATTATAACCCGAGTACACCGTTACAGCTTACTGCTTGAAAAGTATGAAACAAGAAAGTTTAACGTGTGACTCTGGAATGATTGACAGTCTGGTAGGGGTTTTGATCACCCTGATATGAACTGATCTTCTGGAACCTACGCGCTGGCTAAATTTTGTAACTTAAAAAAAAATAATAATAATAAAAAAATAAATAAAATAAAAAATAATAATAAGTACCACACACAAAATGGAGCTCTGAAAACCAAGGTAAAAAGAGAACTTTTTTTGTTGTTGTGAACTTAGTTATCCATGAATTTCAACTTCACTAACTACATCTAAACTGTACAGTTAGCATGAGCTCACACTATTTGTTATTGCACTTTTTACATTTTTGTCACTTGGCAGACGCCCTTATCCAGAGCGACGTGTATTTATCTCGTTTATACAACTGAGCAGTTGAGGGTAAAGGGCTTTGCTCAAAGGGCTAACAGTGACAGATTGGTGGTAACGGGGGCTCTAACCCCTGACCTTCTAATTACTAACCCGAGCCTTAACCACTGAACCACTACTGCCCTGTGATTTTTTTTTTATTTTTTTTATTTTGCTGAATATGGGGGGAAATAGGAATAATTGGGAGACATTATGAATTAGGTCATTATTATACAGAAATATAGAACATTCCAAAGTTTTCATAAGCTTTCAAGCGCTACTGAATCACTTTATTTCAGTTATCTTTATTTTGTCTCTACTCCCCATGGTGCAACATCAGCTCTCTGGTGAAAACACTAGCATGTAAACGTCTGTGAAACTGCGTACGCTCCACGATGCAGGCCAAACACACACACAATTTCTCCCCAGAGAGGTAGGGATTTATCCACGGTCATTAAGGCAGCATTATAAATCACAGGGCAGTTCCCTGAGCTGAGGAAATGAGAATTATTCAAGTCTAGTGCCAGAGTAAGCCATACTAAATGTTCCGAATGAGTCATCAAGTCTAACTGAACGTACTGTACATACAGCTGGATAGAAGAGCCTGTAAGTATTCCACTTTATATAGGTACATGTGTGTGTTTACATGGGTAAGGATTTCCTTCAAACTTACCCAACATTCTAGAGAGAAATTAATGTACACACACACACACACACACACACACTAACCTCAAATAAAAGCTGCTTTCCAAATGCAGTAAAAAACTACATCTGATTTGTTACCGTTTGTTGCATGTGATCCTTAATTTAAAAGAAAAGTACAAAGATATTTTTAAAAATATATTTTTGTTGGCCAGTTTTATTCCATTTTAATATTAGCAAATCTGAAAGGAATTAGTAGAAGGTGAGGCATCATGACTGAGCATAAAAATTACAATGCATCCACCAAATGCTCAGCCTTTGCAACAAGGACGGGTAGTGACTCACCCCTTTGAGCCAAAATTTAGCATTCTTAGGCTGTTCAAAAGTAACATTTCGTAATGAAAGACCGCAAAGAACTTGGGCATTTCAACATCCACAGTACATCATGTTAAATATTCAGGGAATTTGGACAAATCTCAATGTGTAAATGGAAAGGTTGAAATCCACTGTTGGATGTGTATGATCCTTTGATCCCACAGATGTCTGAGATACTGACATGCTATTCTGACAAATTCGCTCATGTTAGTGTATCACATGCACTCAGGAGTACTTAACAGTCCACCGCTGCATCCAGGAATACAGTCAAACTTTTACACCAGAAGAAATTTCACACATCAATTCTATGTAGATACCCTACCAAGTTGTCAAGAGTTCTAGCTCATCTCAGGTGGACTGAAAGGCAGAGGAACCAATTGCTGTAGTCAGGTTTGTCTACATAGGAAAAATAGACATCAAGTTCTCCTTGCTACAAATGAAGATGACAATCCTGATTGTTGTCAGTAAAAGGTTGAAAAAGTCAGCATCTGTGATGGTACAGGGATGCATCATTGCGAAGAGCATGGGTGAGTTGCGTTTGTTTAAAAGTAGCATTGATATGGTGGCATGTGCTGAAACTTTTAAAAGACTTGGTAGAAATGTCTCTGGGAAGTACATAATTATATTAGCACGATAATGCTAGGCCTCATTATGCAAGAATGACTACAGCATGGCTTCGTATTGTCATAACGATCTTCTACTGAAAATGTATGAAGAATAGATGCACCAGGAAGAGAAGAATTGGACAACAGCAGCCATGGACTGTTAAGAAGCTTAAGTTTAAAGGCTTAAGTAAGAATGGACGAAGAAATTGCAAAAATTAGTATCCTCAGTTCCCATGTTCATCTGATGTTGCAGACACCACATTCTAACAAGTAAGTAGGATATTAAACATTGAAAATCTTTCCTTTTTAGCGATGCTCCCGAGAGGCGCACCATAATAATGTAACATGGGATAGGACACATGATGACCATAAGCTGTGTTCACACGTGTCCGACACAAAAAATAATAATTGATGAGTCTAAGATTCCAAAAATAGAGCCTCATACACCACTGTTCACAGTTCCCAAGGTTGAAAAAATAATAAACAATCTAATTTCTTGGATTTCCTTTAAATATTGAATTAAGTTTTAGAGGTAAAAGTGCACACTTCTGTACAGGACACAGGCACATGGGTTGACGGATAAGCTGACTAATAAGCACCCATTTGCGATGCTCACAGTAAACTAATTTACTAATTTGAGTTTATACATGTGCAGTTTTACCTTATTTAAACCTACGTGTGCTTCTCTCAACCCTAAATACAGAACTGAATAATTTTCGATAAATAACTAAATATTGCACTGGGATTTTAAAGGGGTTAAACATGAGGCTTTTGAACGTTGGTGATTAAAGAGATGTTCATTAGAAAGGAGTCAAAACATTCTGGAAAACGAATAGCGTGGGAGGAAATGGAATTTAACGGATGTTTTTTCAAAGCGAGAGAGAAAGAGAGAGAGAATTAATAAATAGTATAATTGACCAAAATGGCATTGGTGTTGCAAGTGACAGTCATTGAAAAAATTTCATCTGAAAATATTGAATGGTCACAAGTTTTACAGACATACTGCACTAAAACAAAAGGGAAATAAAGCACAGAACTCCATTTCGCTAACACCGCTCATCACGTCTATTCTCTCCCCAACACAAAAAGTATTCAGGATTCGGTGTTACATGTGACACAATCATTTCAACATGTACGCATAAATAAAGATAACTCGTCAGTGAAACGTGAATGCAGTTCTGTGAAGGCATTAACAGAGTCCTCTCTCTGTAGGTGTAATCTGCTGCTGCATTTTCTGTTCGGACAGATTTTTTTCCCCTCGACTCCCAAGGCTTTTGTAAAAGACAATTTTACTGCAATCAGGTTTGTCTTTTTTCATGTGTAGAATTTCAAAAGAGGCTAAAAGAGAAGAATCCAGAATGTGATTGGTTGGAAGGGTCTGCTAGCTGTCCATTCTGTGTGGACATTGGAAAGAAAAGAAAAAAAGCTCATCTTTTTTCACAGCTCTTTCTCGGTAGAGGAGAAATAAAGTGGCTCAAAGCAAGCCACACAGCACTAATCCGGCCAATCAGGAACAGGGGTCGTCTGAAGGAGCACCGAAGCGAGGTGTATGGTTGTCTGGCTGGCAGAACTGAAATGCTTACAATCTTTGACTCATTCCATTGATTGTCAGTTATAAAATTCACACCACATGTTTAATGTGTTATAGTTTCTATAGTAACAAATGATTTTTGCTCATGTATGCTAAGGCTAATAAGAATAATGAACTATGAGGGTTTCAGTAAGGCATTTGAAAGACCTTGGGAAAGCTGGAGAGCCTGGTGAGGGAAGGACTGATTATAGCGAAGCTTTTGAATGGAGCCCAATAGGCATGAAACACTTTAGTGGCTGTCCTGTGCATGTCCACTACCTTTACTGGCCGTACTCCGTTGCTGACTTGATGCTGATTGGAGGGTCATGTAGAGCTTGCACAATAACGAAATGGAAAAGCACAAACTCTGACAAGGAACGTGCTCGTTAAACGGATAATTAAGCTATTAAATTTATTTCCTCCTTTAAGGAACCACGTTCATTTTATAACACCAGCTCAGGGCACAGAGGAATCTTCCGTGAGCTCCGCCTTAAGGCGGGGCCTACATTTTTATAATAGCAGCTATAATGTAAGAGATACAAGGACTAACATAATTAAATGGCATAACTTTCAAAGCAATAAATAAGGTTTTTTTCTAAATTCCTTGTCTGTGGCAAAGTGGGCAGTGCTGGCTCAGTGGTTAGGGCTCGGGGTTACTGATCAAAAGGTTGGTGGTTCAAGCCCCGGTACTGCCAATCTGCCACTGTTGGGCCCTTGAGCGAAGCCCTTAACCCTGAACTGCCAAGCTGTACAAATGAGATTATGTTGTAAATCGCTTTGGAAGGGGACGTCTGCCAAATTTCATAAATGTATAAGATAGTAATTTCCTGTTTGACGTTACACCATCCACTGATCATAACAGCACACCCCGGTGTTTTATCCTTTACTGTAAGCGCTACAGAGCCTGCTCGGCTGCTGCAGTGTTATGTGCGACTATAAGCAGATATTTTATACAGGTAATATAATTATGGTACATTTAATTATCTGTAAGAACAATGATCTGTAACCCAGAACTCCTCCTAAAGCCATTTTATTAAACAGAACCCCGGGTATTTTTCATAAAGCACGTTTAACTGCTCAGTAAACGCCATTATTAGCAAGGAGGAACAAAGACATGGGGAAAGAAATTGGTAGAGAAGACAATGATGAAGGACTCGCCAGATACGCCCGCATATCTCCACATAATTGAGGTGTGTACGTGGCCGCAGTGATGGATATAGCTGTTTGTCTTCCTCTGAGCGGAGAGAACAGCAAATCGCTTTAAAGATGATTAAAGGTCTTTTCAAAGAAAAAAAAAAAGAAAAAGAAAGAAAGAAAAAGAAAAGAAGCCTGCCTGTTTAAAAGGGGCTATAACTTTTGAATGACCTTCCACTGTGGAGCAATGTGTATGGCATAACACTGATTCATTCGCCGAGTTTATATGAAGAGGTCCAAAGCTCAGTATTGTTTGAACTGGAGCTCATAGGCGGCGTATGGCTGTGTGCTCCTGTTACGCCAGAAGCCCCGTCGGGGTCGTTTAATCATCCACGAGCCTCTGAGAATCACTGCGGAGGCACAATTTTTTTTTTAAATGACTGCAATTTCTACAAAAGCCTTACCGAGTATACGTGTGCTGTCCACTTTATTAGGAACACCTGAACATCCACCAGCACTGATTTCATCAGCCGATCAAACTGCAGTTCTGCTCGCAGACGCGTTTCTGCTCACTACAGATGTGAAGAGGGATCGTTCGAGCTACTAGATCCTTCCTGGCAACCCAATCAGGCCACTTTTGAACTGTCACTCACTCAAAGTTTGTTTTTCACACCATTCAGAACACTAGAGACTAATATGTGTGTAAAAAATCCCTGCTTATCAACCGTTTCTCAAAAATCAAGAACCGTGTCATGGTCCAAGTCCGGTTTAAAAGGCTCCAGAAACACGCTCCACAACAAAAGAGATTTCCCCCGCTGGGCTTCCAACTCAAGTCACCATTCAATTCAAATCACTACACTCCTCAATTCACCTCTGATCCGCACTCAGTCGTGGTCACTTCAACTCAATTCACTTGACAATTCCTTCTGGTTTGATTCCCTCAGCAATTCCACTCAATTCACTGTTCAATTCCATTTAATTCAACTCACCTCATGCTTGAACTTTTTTCCTCCAGTGCATTGACAACTTTATTTGCTGAACCACTTTATCCTACTAGGGTCACGAGGACACAAGTCCATCTCAGCTGACTCTGACTGAACATTGGGTACACCACAAACAGCTTGCCAGACCATCACAGGGCCAGCACACACACACACACACACACACACACACACACACACGTACTTATGGGCAAACTGGAGGTCAGTTAGCCTAACGTCAATGTTTTTGGACTGTCGGAGAGAAAAACAGAGCATCCAGAAAAAAAGCCATTGCAAGCACGGGGAGAACATTAAAGTTCCACACCGAAACGCCCTCGCAGGCCCGGGACTCAAACCCAGGACCTTCTTACTGTGAGGCGAACCACTAGGCCATTGTGCCACCACGTTCACTGCTTGATTAAAATCATTAATCAGCTCTGTTCATGTCCAGCGTAATACACTCTCCAATTCCATCCATCCATCCATTATCTTTACCACTCAGCCATCAGGGTCTCTGGGAAACTCCGTTTAATTCAAACCAGTTCCCTCTTCAATTCTAATCAATTCTAGCTGCAATCAAAGCAATTAACTGATTCAACAGGAATCATTTTCACGTTCAAAATCATTCATTTAATCATTCATCAAACCGCTTAGCCCTACTATAGTCTCAGGGAGACTGGAGCCTCTCTCAGCTGGGCGATGGTGGGGTTTCAGATCAAACAGCTCACCAGTCCAATACAGAGTGAACACACACACACACCTAGGGGCAATTAGTCTAACATGCATGTCTTTGGACTATGGGAGAAAACGAGAGTACCCAGAGAAAACCCATGCAAGCTCCACCGAGAAAGCCATTGTGCTACCCGCTACACCACCACGCCGCCCATTTTAATCAATTCAACTCTATTCACTTTTTGATTCTACTCGCTATTCAACGCACGTCATTCACTCTTCCATTTAGAGGAATTCAACTCGACCCATTCTCTTCGGTTCTCCTCGGCTCAGTTCAGTTTAGTGTTCCGTGAGATTCAAATCAATTCTCTTTAACTTTTAATTCAGTTTCAAGATTTGGAAACAGCCTTATAGAAGTCTGGGTGCAGACAAACCCAGCCTCTTTTGGATGAAGCGGTAGTGACATGTAGTTTATTACAAAGAAAGCAAGATGAAGAAAAATCAGGAGTAAGAAGTAAACAGTAGAGTAGAACAATAATAAAGCGCACAAGCCCTGGGCTCTGCGAGACGTTGCACTCCGCTGGGTTAAATATTTATGAACCATGACCTTCACGGCTAGTACCGTCTGAGTTTCGGAAAGTAAGTTGCTTTGGTTAGGGGTTTTTTTTTCTGCTCAGAATCTTTATTGACAGCCACTGTGGGTTATCAAATGCAATCGACAGCCGCCACCTTGAGTGTATTCCTTCTTCATCAGCATGCAGTGGAGCAGCATTCGCTTGGTGCACAATGCTAATCAGGTCCGCATGACAGCTTCACTGATGACCGTGGTCATCTATCAACGTGTCTGACTGATGCCTTGCCTTGGGTGAAAACAGATGAGTTCGCAGTCTCCGATTTATTGGCGGAGCAATGTTTGACAGACTGTATTGACACGGTCCGCATCATTGGACGCTGACGCTGAGTTAACCAGACGGCGTTTGAAACACTATAGCTTCGCACTATCGTTCCACCAATTAGAGGTGATTCATTCCCACCTCACGCACACAAAACACTGCAGGGACATGATGCCATCTGACTTGAGTGTGATCACTGAACATGTGTGGCATAAAACTACAGATTGTAATTGCACAGCTTTTTAATTGGTTTTAAATGAGTGTGTCGTTAGATTTAATCTGATTGGTTGGCACATGCTGCAGATGTAATATAAAGTATAATAACGCACTTTTTCCCTGTACGTCATTTGTGTATATATTTTCAGGAACCACTTTTCCTGGGCAAGGACACCACGGAAGTCGGGATTAGGGATTATAGCAGTCACTGTACACAAATTTTAATCTAATTAAAAATAAATAAATAAAATAAGTAAATAGGTGAAGACTTATTGTGGTGACGATAATATTCAGACAGTGGTAGAAATTTAGGAAGATCAAACATCTCACTGCTACGATCCAGCCAATAATTATAATACAGGAAATGAGGTAGGGCGGCACGGGGATGGAGGGGTTATGACGTACACCTTAGAGCGAGAAGGTCCTGGGCTTGAGTCCCGGGCTCAGCATGGAGTTTGCATGTTGTCCTCATGTTTGCATGGGTTTCGTCTGGGTTCTCCAGTTTCCTCCCACAGTCAAAAGACATGCACATTAGGCCTTTCCAAATTGCCCAATGGTGTGAGCGTGAATGGTTTTGTGTGTGTGTGTGTGTGTGTGTGTGTGTGTGAGTCTCTGTTTGTTGGCCCGGTGATGACCAGCTGTTCAGGGTGTACCCCACCTTCACCCAGTATCAACTGAGATAGGCACCAGCCTCACCACAACCCGGAAAGGATTAAGTGATTTAGCAAATGGATGGATGATGAATCCATGGAGATGGGAATGATGTAAGTATGTGTGTATCAACGCAACCTAGCATGCAAAACCAAAACAGCCTGGAGGCAAAATGTAGACCTTTTTTTCCCCCCATTTTATCCCCCATGCATGCTGCACTTTAGTTCTTCTATGCTAACATGCGTAGTAGCCTGCGATTCAATAAGTGTTATCATGTAATCTATATACCATCATACAGTGTGTGTGCCCGTCATACTCAAGATTACATCCATGCCACACAGTGCTGATATTTAAAAAAAATAAAAAAGAGAGATGTTACATGGTCAGTTTAGCAAGATAACGCCTGTGTTTAGCAAGAATTTACACACCGTGCATGACGATGCATCTTTTAAAATCAATTCAATTCCATTTTATTTGTATAGCGCTTTTTACAGTTGACATTGTCGCAAAGAAGCTTTGAGTAAAATTAAGTTGGGGAGGAATCTAAAAGTTTTTCAACAACCCCCTACACATCCCTAATGAGAAGCCCGCGGCGACAGCAAAAACTCCCTCAGTTGGCATGAGGAAGACCCCGGCTCAGGAGGGAAACCCATCCTCATTTGGGTGAAACCATAAAATACAATCCACATAAGAAAATTTCATTACAATACCATGTAATGTGAACATAAATCAGTGAATTATAAATATATATATATATATCTGTCAGCTTTCACTATTTTATCAAAAGCCCAACAGATACTTGTCCGGAGATTGTGAGAGAAAATGTTCCAGTCATTTACAGTAAACAGGTCTGCAGATGATAAAACTAATCATGCTCTTTGGGTAGGAGTAATGGCGTGGGGGGGGGGGGGGGGGGGGGGGGGGGGGGGGGGGGGGGGGGGGGGGGGGGGGGGGGGG
>JBCNYG010000005.1:24134551-24146258 GCA_039654305.1 Porochilus rendahli | reverse complement strand
GCTCGGGCATTTCTGTGTGGAGTTTGCATGTTCTCCCCGTGCTTGCGTGGGTTTCCTCCGGGTACTCCGGTTTCCTCATGCGCAGTAGGCTAATTGGTTGCTCGAAATCACCCCTTGGTGTGAGGGTGTGTGTGAATGGTTGTGTGTGTGATGCAGCGAGGCGGCTGAGATGAAGATCCAAGACAAAGCTAAAAAAAGGCTTTTTATTCATGTATATGTCTTTTGCCAGGATTCTTTAACAGTGGTGGACATCATACCTTTAGGAATGAAGAGCACTTTAGCTTTAATAAATACCCAGAATACCATCATCTCAATAATGGGCCTAATATTTGAAATGATGTATTATGTCGGTGAATGAAATCTGTGCTGAGGAGATCCATGGAATATTATTTCCTGCTGTATTAAATGCTGCACTGATTTTATTTCCTATTCCCATACATCATAATAATGCCTTCGTCTAGACTTGTGTATTCACAGAACACATGAAATATTAGAAATTCAGTTCCTAAAAGCACTTTAAAATCCGACAAGGAAAAAAAAAAATGCTAAATTTGAGATTATATGCGAAACGCTTTCCAAAATGGTGTAGTGCTCATGTTGCAAATCATGTCCCATTGTACATCTTTTCTAATCCTTATTTCTGATGTAGTGCTACGGGAACACAGGCATAGTCGTGGCAATCCTCACTGAATCGCTCTGCTGAAGTGGCCGGGCTCGGAAGGAAGTGTCTTTTCCAATATGCGCTGGAGTGTGCACGGGGTCACAACAGGATCCGATCAATCTGTCCTCAATTAGAACGCTCGATTAAAGTGGGATTTGTGAAGAAAGAGGACAGGTGCAAGGTGTTGGTGAGTAATGTTGCAGAGAAACGATTGAACCGTAGGAAGGAGGAATATTTAGGGGTGAATCAAAATGGTTGGATTGTGCACCAGCTATTTAAAGCACAGAAAATAAATAAATAAAGAAAGAATTTTGTCAGCGCCTCGCCAGGATGTTGTGCATGGGCTCAGATTTGGATAAGTTGCTCTCAGCGGTACATCTTCAATACTAGGAAGTGTTGTGTTAATAAAAATCAAGTGTAGCCTACAGTTACGGAACCAATGCGGAAGAAAATTCTATAAAGGCGTGTTGTTAGGTTGCACTGTTTTTTTCCACTAATGGAAGCATCCAATGGAATTCATGGGCCACTGTGGGCCCCCTCTTCACAGGAAATCATGGGGTAATTTCGTCCATCCATCTTCTCTAAACACATTACCTGGTAGATAATACTGGGAATATACCCCCTGGATTGGATGCCTTATACACTTAGGGGAAATTTAGACTCACCAGTCTGTCCACTGGCTTTTTTTTTCTCTTGGAAGAATGGAGGAAACCCCAAGGAAACCCCTGAGCTCGTCACTGATCAAACTAGAGACCCGGAAGCTATGAGGCAGGCTACCGACTGTTTATACTGGTAATAAAAAATTCATGGTCTTCTCATAGCCTGGCATGTCTTTTGTATGACAGGTACATGGCGACCCATAAAATTCCCATAAACTCCACAGGATACCAAGGGGCATCGGTTCCACTGGGTCTTCAGTTTCCATAAAAAGAAAATAATAATATAATAAAACTTGAACTCAGTAGCCCATAAAAAATCCACTGGAAGACCATGAAAAACATCAGGCCAGTTCAGCAGGACTGACATTCTTTCGCCAAATTACATAATCCTACAAGTCTTAGCTTACAGCGAGCAAAGGCCTAGTACACCCTGTATATCTCACCAGGACCATCACAATGGCAATTTGGAATAACCAATTAGCCTAATGTGCACGTCTTTGTCCTGTGGGAGGAAACCAGAGTACCCAGAGGAAACCCACGCAAGCACAGGGGGAACATGCAAACTCCACACAGAAACGCCCGAGCTGGGAATCGAACCCAGGACATTCTATTCCATTCTATTCTATTCTATTCAAAACAGATAATCCGATAGAACAAATCAAACATACCAGATGTTGGAAGCGAGACACAGTCAGTGATTTCTGGAAGCGTTCCTGAACCCTAGCAGTGATTTCCTTGATAGATTCATGCCTGTTTTTAATGCAGTTCTACCTGAGGGCCCGAAGATCCCGGGCGTCTAATATTCGGCTATGTCCCACGTGCACAGGAATTTCTCCAGATTCTCTGAACCTTTGATGACATTATGTACAGTAGAAGAAATGAAACGGTTTGCAATATTACACTGAGGAACATTATTCTGAAATTGTTCCACAATTTGTAGCCACGTATTTTTGCAGACTGGTGAACCTCTGCCCAGATGTCCTTTTTATACTTCTTATATACGTTTTACCTGGACACGTCACTGACCTGTTGCCAGTTTAACGAATTAGTTGCAAAATGTTCGTGCAGCCGTTTCTTTTTTAGTACCACTAACTTTTTTCAGCCTTTTGTTGCCGATGTCCAAACCTCTTTAAATATATTACAAATGAAATAGTAAAATGTCCTGTTCTCAACATTTGTGCTTTTTTTCTATGTTCTATTGTTAGTAAAATATTTACCTTTTAAAGGCATCTTACCTTTTTTGGCATTGGGGTGGTAGAAATACACATACTGTACATATATGTTAAGTCTTGTAATATATGGTATACAGGTTGTTCTAAGACTTCCAGAGCAGACTGAAGTTCAACTTCAGACCACAGAGCATGGATCCCGTTTACAAGTTGCGCATCAATTGATCAGACAGTGATGTCTGCACACGCGTTCCAATAATGACACTTCACGTAATCTCAGGTTTCTTATTGACTGCCTAATGACCTCTTACTCTCCACAAATGAGACCCAGTGAATGAGTGTGTGCACACCTGCATCCCTCTTAACCAATAGACAAACGCGTGCATGGCGAAGATGAAAGAGGGGATTGGTGAAGCATAGCCAAGATCTGACCTGCAGGATGAATCAATGAAGCTTGATTGAAGAAAAAGGCTATCGATTTCCTAAGTCCCCTTCTTGTGAGGCACAATGAGTCAGTGGGTAAAGACTGATAGGGAGGTTGAATGTAAATCTATAGCAGTCCTCGGCTCTTTCACGTCAGAACTCTGCGAAAGGCATCAATTCGAATTCTCTAAGTTTAATGGTCTTCATTTGAAGAGACCAGTGACACCGAAACTTTTTTCATATATCTCTTCCTCGGAAGTCAGCGCCCCATATTTCCAGAGCGCTCGGATTCATCAGAGGGGTGTCCACGTTTCCGAGAGCTTGTGCAATTTGTTCCCGAATATGACAGGGACTTAAATTCCCAGACAGACCCCAGACAGGACATATTTCAATCTGATGAGGTGCTTTCATCACATGGGGAAAAAACAACTCCATGTAAAATGATTGGATGGGAATGAGGGGAGGCCTCCTTGGGTGAAATACAGTTCAAGGGGTTGTGAGCTCAGCCTGGAGTGCAGAGCAGTGAAGCAATTATAACTTGGAAGCGAAGTAGGGAAATTAGGTTTACCTCTCAGGTTAATCTCTCAGGCACGCTACTCAAGAAAGAAAAAAAACTCATTTGTGAACATCTTTCATCAACATTCATTCATTTGCTGACCCGCTTCGTTCTACCAGGGTCGCCGGAAGGCCAGAGCATCTCGTAATTACGACGTATCATCTCATAATTATGACTAACCTACTCATAATTACAACTTATTCATTAATTCATACATTTGCTACTCCTACTAGGGTCGCAGGCGAGGCTAAAGCCTATCTCATCTGACTCCGGGCGAATCCCAGGTACACCCTGAACAGCTCATCAGTCCATCACAGGGCCAACACACACAACCAGTCACACCTTTGGGCAATTTGGTCCAGCCATTTAGCCTAACGTGCTCGTCTTTGGACTGTAGGAGGAAAACGGAGTACCTGGAGGAAACTCCACACAGAAATGACTTTGCTGAGCCCAGGACTCAGACCAGGACATCCGTGCTGGGAGGTGAGCATGCTATCTAGTCTGTCACTGTGCCGCCCAAAGTTGACATAGTAAACACTAATTATTTTATCCTATTTATAATAGGAGACTTCAGTGGTGGAATTTTTGCTTCCTCAGTCTTCTTAATTTTAGGGGCGATTCACAAATTATACCACTAACTAGAAAGTCAGACAGAGCGCAGACCTGCACCAAGGACGACAGTCAAGTCTTCTATGATGTGAAAATCTGTGAATTTCTTCACTTGAAATTTCCTACGTATTTGAAGATGAATTGTTGAACGCAGACTATAGCCAAGACCCCATGCCTCCTACTGTAACATTAGAAAAAGGGAAACTACATTTTTGGATCTGACCCATGCTACAGACTCCTCCTTGGCCTCCTTCCTCCTTGCTACACCCTTCCTCCCAGTTTCATGGACATTGGTTTGGAAGATTTTGTGCACTTCTGGTTACAGACCAACAAACTATAATCCATGTGAGGTTGCACCCAAAATCCAAAGACGTGTGCATTCGGGTTATTGTCTATTCCAAACTGTCCCTAGGCTTGATACAATGTGGCTGGCAGCCCTCGCATTATACACCCTATAGTCTCTCGTGTCAACATGTACAGTCCTTGCCCTGGGATGTCGCATGAAATGGGCAGCCCACTCAGCGGTGCACAACCTGGGGTCGTGGCGCTTTGTCCTTCAATCGCTTTGTTACAATGCCCCTCCAATGTGTCACATGATTTTCACACTCGTTACCACCCTGGGACACCCCACCCACAAAGCTTCACACTGCTTCTATTTAGGACTACGGCTGAACAATGAATAAATAAAATGAATTCCAAGTAAATGTAACGTAATGTAAAATACTCAATGCTGATTGGTCAATTTCCGATATAAAGACGTCTGTTATTTCTTTGTATACAAGACCTATCCTGATCCCGATGTCGGGGTTTATTTTGCAATAATTACTGGGTTATCTTACTGCTGTCAAGTACTTCTAAGAGTGAGCATGATTTTTTTTTTACTACGGCGGCTGTAAAGATTTTAAAGAAATTTGAATTTATATGACAAGTAATTATTATATGACAATAAAATTTGAATTTGAATTTGATTTATCTCTCCATTAAGCTAAAAATGCAAAAGCAATTCAAGCCTGTCACGCAATAGGATAGTGATGGCATGTTAAAACAACAGAAGACAGCATCAAATGGTTTATTGCTCATATTCAGCAATAGATGTAACCTTTTTTTAGGGGGTATGGGGGGGGTTACATGCAAAGTACACCAAAATTACTTTTTTATCTCAAACACAGTGAGATAGACTGCCTTAGACCTAAATTAGAAGTAAGGAATTAGCTTGATTCTCTCTGAATTACATCCCATCATGCCAGCTAAATCTGTACCTATAATGCATACAAGACACGTTAACAAGAAGAACAATGTCCACAGAACAGATTAGGCACTTCACACGAATACTGACCCAGATGTAATTAAATGATAGTCGCCTCGGACACCAAGGGCTTAAATTGCCACTGTCACTTTATTGACTGTGATGGATCGTTATCTGGAACTCGAAAGGAGGACAAAATTGTCAAGAAAACAGGTTCACATTATATATTATTATCATTAGCGGGAAAATATAAAGACAACACCACATCATAAAGGGGGAGGTTTTCGAGGTGGTGATTTTATATGGTGTGCTGTTTTATGACCACGAAGGCTGACCCCTCGATGAGGACGATGCTAAAAACTCATTCATTCACAAAAGATTATTATGATGCCAGGTGCATATTGGGTTTTGCTAGCGTATCATGATGTGCATGTGTTCAGAGAATATGCATATCTCCAGAGACCAAAATAAAGTAACAAGACAACTAGCATGCTAGCTTTCATTGATTAGTTGAGTAACAAAAACAGTCACATAGTGAATGCAGTAGGTAGGTAGTTAGCACATCAGCCAACTCACTCACTCGTCAAACTGTTTAATCCTAGCAGAGTCGATGGGAGGCTGAAGCCTATCTCAGCCGACACCGGGCAATGGCAGGATACACCCTGAGTAGCTTGCCAGACCATCACAGGGCCAACACACACACACACACACACAACCATTCACAACAACAGTCAATAAGCCTAATGAGTATGTCTTTAGACTGTGGGGGTACCAAGCCCAGGACTCGAACCCAGGACCTCCTTGCTGTGAGGCGGACGTGCTTACCACCGTGCTTGCAGTATGAAAATGCTACAAATTGAAGTAGAAGTAGACACCCAACACTTTGCAGCAATCTTTACTTTATTATGGTAATTATACTATTTGAATTAGGAAACAGCGAGAATTGAACGATGTATGAGGAAGAGAGCAGAGAAAAAGCGAGAGGCGGACAGATCATTTCAGACTACAAGATGTAATGCTACAAGTTGAATAAAGCATTTATTCATAATGATGAATGAAAGTGACCTGCTTCGGAATAGTAAATGTAATTACATGTGACGTTTGGTCACTTTACACCCCTCCCTCGCTGATTATTTTCCATCTTTTTCCTTACCACATTTCTTATATCTTATAACTCATTTTTAATTATTATTTAAAACTAAATTTTCCTTTAGGCTTCTTTTCATTTCTCTTTTATTGAACTATGATGCTAAAATCGTACAATATTAAGTTTAAATTTGGGTTGTTATTTATTTTATATATAAATATATATATATATATATATTATTTAATTATTTGCGTAATTTGTTAGCATTGGGAGATTTTTCTATTGGGAATGTCATCCTTGCGGTAACTTAATTTGTATTGTGGTGTATGTATGTTTTTGATTTATGTATTTTTGTACTTACTTTGTAATTTTGGGTTTGAGTTACTTGTGAGCAGTACTAAATTATTTAGCATTCATGTATCAACGTGATTTTCTGATCCATTGCGCAATTCAGTTTTACCACTACGACGCTTTCTATGCTATCTTGCTATGTTAATGTTGATGTTTCGTGAGATCATCGTCATCATCAACAACTCGGGTTTCATGAAGCAATTTCTTTTCAGACTTCTTTCTGTTAATTTTTGCCTTTGCTTGGTGTCTTGCTAAAAGAAATACCCATTTTTGTCAGTAAGACATCAAGGAGAATTAAAAGTTGTGCCCTTAACTGATCTTACTAGTGCTTAATAAACTTACCTTCAATAGGAATTCTCACCAAAGTCAAAAAAGAGCATTATGAGGTTGCATGATAGTCTACATTTCAATAAATTCAATGAAGTGTTATAAAATCTTATGGGTTCGGTTATGGGCTCTGTCCATTCTCAGACTGAGCATATTTTAAATCGATTACATTTTTGAGGTTAGCAAGTGTTGAAGAAAACACAAAGCCCTTTGTTGGATTTCAACTCCGAATGTTAGCAGACCGGATAAAGTAATTACCTCCATTTTCCTCCGAATGCTTTTGACTATGAAACAAACAAAGCACCAACCCAAGGACACGTGTAACAGGATCGTATCTTAGGCTAATGCTTATTGAGCTGAACCAGAGTCGGAGTGAGTGGACATACCTGCAGGGATATTTAAGTGCATTTGCTCTCCACCCCAGAAAATTCAGAGTATGACAGGCAGATCATTGAAAAATTACGCCTTCACAGATTTCTTTCTTTCTCTTTTGGCTGATTTGTCTGTGTAGAGACAAAAATGTTGCTAACTGTTTAGTTGAAACTTTGAATTTGAGTGCAAAACACCACACAAACTCACCAACAGACTTTCGATGCAGCCAAAAATAGCCCATTTTATATAAACACCTGTTGGTCGGCACTGTGACGCAGTGGTCAGCACGTCCGCCTCACAGCTGGAAGGACTGGGTTTGATTCCCATGCTTGGGTGTTTCGGTGTGGAGTTTGCATGTTCTCCCTGCATGGGTTTCCTTTGGGTACTCCGGTTTCCTCCCTCAGTAACTAAGCATGCACAATAGGCTAATTGGCTGTTCCAAATCGCCCCCAGTGAGTGTGAATGGTTTTGTGTGTGTGTGTGTGTGTGTGTGTGTATGTGTGTGTGTGTGTGTGTGTGTAAGTGAGTGTTGGTCCTGCGATGGCCTGGCGACCTGTCCAGGGTACACCCCGCGCTCGCCCAGAGTCGGCCGAGAGGGGCACCAGCCTATGAAGTTTTCGGCCCACCCCTGTATGTTAGTAAACAGGAAATGGCTAATTAAATTAGTTGGATTAGAACTCAAAAGGAGGCAGAATGCTATCGAGGCCTAGTTATCATATTATCACCTGAAAGTATGGAATCCTCACAATGTTTACATTCATATCATCCCCAAACTATATCCACTGCTGCCGCAAGGCATATAATTTCATACCTTGCATTACCGCTCAACCTTTCAGTTGAAATCAAAAATCACCGGAGGCATATATTAGCCGTACATTAAAGTCTAGACGTGTGGTTATAAAAGTGTAATTTTGGCGACAGCTTAGAGAACTACCCAGCAGTTCATTTTCCTTTATTCCCAAACCCTAAAACGGAAAGGTAAGTGCTGGCGGTCAAACTTGAACACAAACAGATGGTGTACAGAACGCAACAGGATGCTGATAGTGATGCATATGTGCTCTCTCGACTCACTTATTGGTTACTTTCTCTCTCGTCATCCCTGAAGGAGGGTAAATAGTTCCTAAACAAAACAAATTCAAAGGAGCGCTCAACTCTTCGCTGCATGCTACCATATGGAGCGCGACGTGTAAAGGCTGTTAGCACTGAATATTCCCTTAGACAAGGGCAATCGCCGGACTCCCACCCCAGAGGGGAATTAAAACATCCTTAATTTTGATTTATTTAGGGGTGGCACTCTGGAGTTGAGAAAGAGACAGAGGGAGGCAGTCAAGGTTAAGCATGACTTGTGAACAGTTTTTCGAAAGCGTGGATAAAATGATTGACTGCACATGCTAATAATTCTTCTAAATCACCTTTACTTTCTTGTATCATCTCTGTCATGCTGATTAACATGGCTAGGCTTAAAATCACAAAGTCATCCTATCTCTCATGTTGTTTCTTTGGAGTTCAAACTAAAGTTTCCGTTTCTTTTCTAGTACTAGTTTTGCCTCAGTCTGGTCAGTGGTCACCCTAATGTGTTCACCTATTACATGTTAAGCCATGTTAAGCCTACTGTCAACCATGCAAGGATTTTGACCAAATTTGGTGGGGACCTTACCCCACCTACGTCCTAAAGCTGAATTGATTTTGAGAGGTCTAGGTCAAAGCTGGAGGTCAGAGCCAGGGCAAAAGGTTTGGGAAATAGCGGACTCAAAACAGGTGCCAATAGCCATGCTATTACTATAGAACACCAACAGGAAACCATATATGGACTTTTAATTGAGTAGGTTACCTTTGACTTTTACCTTTTCACTAATCTGGTCATGTCTGCATACTATAGAACATATCATATGACGAGCACAAGGGTAATTAAAATCCATACCCATATAGGGCCAAGTGCCATCTGAACACAACCCATGTTAAGTAGGAAGGTTCACACATGCATTTAGTTGATTTTACAGGATTTCACGACAGATGGGTGGTGCTCCTTCTGTGATTTGCTTGCTAGCTTCCAGCTTGTCAGTGGTTTGAGATTGCACCCATTTTCCTACATGTTTACCTAGTCAAATTGTTCCAGGGGCAATTTCTTCCCATTGCTCATGTAAAAGCATCTGTAGATTACCTTAGATTGCCTCTCTGTTATTTAGCCTTTTTTAACTCCCCCTAATAAAACACACTGGGACACACACTTGCGTCCTGCCAAAACATAATGAATACACGATTTACATGATCATTAATATTTGGGAAACATACCAAAAATGTACGCTAGTAAGCTATGAACATTTATATCCGGAAGATGATCTCAACCCTTTAACCCTGACCCCTCTCGTTCTTTTGTACTTGTACTTTTGATCAACGATGCAGCAGCTACACAGTATAAGACACCTGATGCCGAGCAGGTAGCAAGAGGTGGCTGCAATTAGAATTTAATGAGCATGACCTGATAACCAAACTGTCTCAGGGTGCGAACAGCCTCCTTTAACACCTGACTTTATCAGGAAATGATCAGCCACTGTGACCTTCCCTGAAATGTGTCACTTCACATGTCTCTAGTATTAACAGCTGACCATACAGGGATGTGGCACCTCCCACTGGGCTTGTGGTTACACGAACAAGCGAACGAAGCCTTTTATCCCTGGAAAAAATAAATGTAGGAAACATTCTAGAATCTTTTTTCTCCGTCTGATTTCAGTTTCAATCTATTAGGTTTTTCGGGACAAAAAAAATTTATGTCCGGAATAACGGTTTTTATATGTGACGTCACGGGTCATGTGATGTTTGTTTACTCATCCACATTGCTTGTAAGCAAGGGTGTCTCCGTGTTTGCTCATTTCCTGATGCACTGTCAGCGAATCGATGGCCAGGCAAAACCAGGCAAAAATGGATCCCCGCCATTCATTCAAACCGTATAATCGTTTTCCAAGTTCAAATATGATGCCAGGGTGAAACAGTGGCATAGTAGTTAGCACATCCACCCCACAGCATGAAGCTTCTGGGTTCGAGTCCCAAGCTTGGTGAGGGCGTTTCTGTGTAGAGTCTGCATGTTCTCCTGCATGGTTTTTTTTCTGGTGTCCAAAGAAAGAAGGTCCTGGGTTCGGCGAGGGCGTTTCTCCCCTGGGTTTCCTCCAGCAGTCCAAAGCCATGCATATTAGGCTAACTGGCTGTTTTAGATCGGTGTGAATGTGAGTGTGAATGGTTGTGTGTATGGTGCCCTGCAGTGGACTAGCGAGCTGTATAGGGTGTACCCCACTTTCACCCAAAGTCGGCTGCAAGGGTCCGATATGAGTCTGAAGGAAGGAAGCGGTTCTACACCGGTGTTTCTTTGTTCCACCTTTAAGACTGTGATTGAGGTGTGGGAGAAGAGCTATCGACTGGTGAAAGATGACACACTGAGCAAGAAGGCTGATCAAATCCCAGAGGACCACAGCTACACTTCACTCTCCATTAAGCTCTCACTGAAAACGTGTCGGAGATGAGATCCTCCAGCTAAGGAAACAAACTGAGAAACTTACAGTTTATAGTTTGGGACTCACTTTTATGCTGGCTCAGATATATATATATATATGTAATGTATATTCATACATTCGCTGAACTGCTGGATCCGGCTAGGGTCACCGGAAGACTGGAGCCTATCTCAGCCGACAGGTACACCCTGGACAACTCATCAGTCCATTTCAGGTCAACACACAAACAATCATTCACACTCACATCCACACTTGAGGCATTTTGGAGCCAATTAGCCTAATGTGCATGTCCTTAGACTGTGGGAAGAAACCAGAGTACCCAGAGGAAACCCACACAAGCAAGGGCTCCACACAGAAACACCCCTGGCAAGCCCCACACTCAAACCCAGGACCTTCTTGTTCTGAGGCAGACATGCTAACGTCTTAGCCAGAAACATTTATTTACTAATTTTTTTATGCAAGATTCCCAGCAGGCTCAGATAGCCACACAAATCCTGATTAAAGGTTCCTCTGTATGAGTCAACAGCCTATCTGTTAATCTTATATTATTAAAAAAAGTTTCCCAGTGCAACAATCCCAGCTCTTGAGCTTTGTAGATCTTATTCACCTGTTTTACATTTTGTTTTCGTTCTGTATATCTGTTTACAATTACAATAAAACATGACCGGAGGAACAATCTTGCACACGATAACTTGGCAGTGCAAGACTGATTCATAGAAAGCAGAAAAGTCAGATCAAGTGAGA
>JBCNYG010000005.1:24120189-24134451 GCA_039654305.1 Porochilus rendahli | reverse complement strand
CATACCAGTCCAAGAGAGATAAAACACGGGTAGAGCATCTCTCTCTCTCTCTCACTGTCTCTCGCTGTCTGTTTTTCACTGTTTGCATCATCCATGTCTGTGTTGATGGTCGCCATCTTGTTTTGATGACAGCTCTGCACTTTGGCCTTTAGGTGGCATGTGCTATGTTTTTGTTTTCCAAGTCATCACACCCGGTACATGGGTCATTAAAGGCAGTACTCATATAGAGCCTAGAGTGCCCCTCTAGTTTTTTTTTTTTTTTTTTTTTACCTTAGCTGGGAAATCTACAGTGGGTTTACAGGTAAACAGTAGATGCCCATCAGGTGTCCTGCAGTGTCATGTTGGGCATCAAGGACAGAAGAGCATGTCCAAGGTGTTGCCAGAAGATCTGCGAAAGAGGCAGGAGAAAGTTACAAATAAACAAATCAATCAAGTTGTTGTGATTTTCGCTGGTGGTGTACATAGTTTTTGAATAGACTGCGCGTTGTAAAAGTGTCCATTTTCCCTGCTTTATATTTCTAGACTGCAAAACTCTGCACACAGTATGAGTCATTCTCAAGTTTTTCATCCTAAAGTGTCATTTTTTTATGCATCATCCATCCAGTCAACTTAAGTCACACCCAACCCCCTGAAAAAAAAAAAAAAAAGTATTTTGTTTTGAAGTCAAAAGTTTTGGACATGTTATTTTCTCTGATGAATAATAAATTTCTTGTCAACTGAGTTCCATAAAAAATATCTTTAAAAAAGCAGCAACCCGAAGAAATAATAATATTAAAATAGGCGCCTACACATTTATCAGAAAATCCAAATGCTATGAATATGGAAATTGGAAAAGCTCCCAACTCTTTCACTCTCTTCTCCTGGTAAACTGCTGTATTAACAGAAAGTATTTGCATATTTGACACTTGCCTGTCACATGTTCATTACTAACTCAGAAATTCCTAAAAGGCACTCAAATCTTTTTTAAGCATTCCGGTTAACTGTTTTATTGTACAACTCTTCATCAATTCGAGCACATTTACTGTTTATTTGTTTACATTGTTTAATTACCTGACCCCTAAGAGTTTCTTTCTTTCTTTTTAAACACACAAACCAGTTACATTGCGATTCAGAGAATATTACAGCACATTTTAACCATGAGCTGTGCCTTAATTATAAGAAAACAATCATCACCAAGGTGGTTCAAAAACGATTGTTTTCTTTTTGCGGCATGTCCAGGAACAGTTTTTTCCCCTCCTACTACGCCACCATATGTCATTAATGTCAATGGCGTCGTGTCATTTTCTGACCCGAGTTCTCCTTAATTAGGGCCATGGGGAGGCTGAAGACCATCCCAGCCAACTCTCGGCAAAGGCGTGATGCGCTCTGAGCATCTTGCCAAACCATCACAGGGCCAACACTCACACAACCGTTCGCACTGAGGGGCAATTTGAAACAGCCAATTAGCCTAATGTGCATGTCTTTGAACTGTGGAAGGAAGCTAGAGTACCCCGAAAAAACCCAACCAAGCATGGGGAGAACATGCCAACTCCACACAGAAATGCTCAAGCCTGGGACTCGAATCCAGGAGCTTCTTGCTGTGAGCAGACGTGCTAACCACCATGAGAGAGTGAGAGAGAGATAGAAAGTTTATCTCAAATCAGGTGAAAGAGAATTCTTGTTTTTTAGCAAAACCTGTCTTATAAGCAATTAGATGTATTTTTTCCCCTGAGTAAGCTATTATAGGAACGATAACACATGAAACTACATGCATTTATATACTGTAAACGTTGCAGGTTTAGAAAACTAATCGATAATACTAATCAATAGAATTCAACACTGCTGCGGTCTAAACCTTTTTAGCGTTTTAAACTAATCATTGATCATTCCCTAAAGTATGGTGCTAAACTTTTAGAAATAAGTTAAATAGATAAATAATAGATAAATAAGTAACTATATATATATATAGAGTGCTATTTATAGTAGGTAATAATGAAGGTACCATTAAAAAGCTACAAAAATATTATTGCCAGTCCTTTGGCAATATTTTGAGAGCCTGACTCCTAAAAGTCTTATTGCAGGAGGACAAAATGGTATTATACATATACATTATTATAGAGTCTGGTCAATTGGACAGCCTGTTGTCTTATACCCAAATACTTGACTAACTCAGTAAAATGTTTTTTTTTCTTGTTTTTCTTCTTTTTTAATACGAATAGAGTGCAAAAAAGTACATACTACAAAACAAACCTTCCAAAGCTCTAGCACTCCTTGTTGCTGGGGAACTATACACTTCCATATGTCTTTAGTATGCATTGTTTACCTCAAAAAATACTTGTATACCTTAAAAACTTCACTTTAGAAATATAAAAATGTAATTATTGCTAAATTATTTCCTCTAAATCTCTTGTAAAGGTACATAATATTTACTTTTCAGGTGAACAATACATATTAAAGGTGCGATATCTCTGATAATCATTAAAGCAATTTGGCTCTGATGCTTAAATGGTCTTGTTGTGAAATTCTGAGCATAGCATGGCAGAGCTATAGTGAGGGCCAAGCTTGTTGTATTTAAGACACGTCCAAGACCTACACTGGTGGAGACAGAGTCAAGACCGAATTAAAAAAAGTGAGAGTCCAAGTCGAGACCATGTACAAAGATGTACAAGTTCAAATTGCAATCCAATCCAAAGAGACTGGAGATCAAGTGAAGAATAAATCGAAAATGGTTTGAGTTCAACTCAAGACCGAATCCAAAGAGGTTTGAGTTTAATTGGAGGTCAAATCCAGAGAGATTGGCGTTCAACTCAAGGCCAAATCCAAAGAGATTAGAGTTCAAGTCAAGACAGAATTCAAAGAGGTTGGAGCCCAAGTTAAAACTAAGCCCAAAAAGGTTTGTGTTCAAGTCTAAATCAAATCTAACAAGCCTGGAGGGCAGTGGTGGCTCAGTAGTTAAGGCTCCGAGTTACTGATCAAAAGGTCGGTGGTTCAAGCCCCAGTACAACCACGTTGCTTCTGTTGGGCCCTTGAGCATAGCCCTTAAGCCTCAACTGCTCAGTATAAATGAGATGAACATGTTGCTCTGGATAAGGGGGTCTGCTAAATGCCTTAAAAGTAAATGGAGTTCAAGTCAAGACCAAATCCAAAGAGGTTCAAAGTCAAGATCAAATCCACAGAGTTCAAAAAAGATCCAATTGAAAATGGTTACAGTTCAATACTAGCCGGAGTCCAAATGAGTTTTGGCAGGTATGTAACTGGTAACCAGGTGGTCAATGTCCACACCCATTGATGTTCTAGATGTACTTTCAAATATTTAAACCAGTGCATGGGTTTTGAACAAGCTCCCTTAATCAATTATTTTCTTTTGAAGAAACTTAAAAGAGAAAGAATAACAACATATATATTTTTAAAGGCAGCTAGACTCACTCAACATCAACTAGGATATATGGTAAGACTAATGGTTAATGCTGAGTGCAAACACTACCAGGCCTGAGACCATAGAGAAGCATCCCAAGTCTTAAGTTGGAGACAGACACGGCTACTATAGCTGTGCAGCATCTAAAGCCTGCCTGGACCCAACATTATACCTTGGGTAACACCTATGCCATTGACATACTCCTAGTTCTGGTGATGAGAAAGAATTATTCATAGTTATTATTAGGATGCAGACAGTCACCAAAGCAAGATCAAATCATTAACTTTCCTTTTGTTCTTTCCAGTAGCGTACATCAGGAAGTGCTTCACTCCTGGAACATTCAGTGACTGATGGTATATAAACGATCCTCAATAATGGACTTTTTCCTGTTTAGCATTCTGTTTTTATGTCAGCGAGCTAATGAGGCTAGTCGGTGGCTATCTTATGAATTATGTAATTAAATGAAGCACACCGCCTGTAGTTAGTACACTGTTTAAATTATCACTCCATATTGCAATTTTCAATTCCCTGCTCTATTTAATAGAGTGCTGAAAACTTAATTAAACCCAAAGATTCATTTGAGGGAGAATTCATGTGCATTTACAAAAAAATCTTTGTTGGTTCTTATTACTTAGGCATCAGACTGGGGACTAGGGTGCAGTGCTGACGGTGCTCAAAGACACAAGTTAGATATGAGTATACAGAGTCCGTAAATAATCACACAGTGTAGTGCTATCCATCGAGCAACATGGACAGTAGTGTATACTGTTTGAAACTACAGCAGATCAGTTATTAATGTTTCAGTGTTTCAATGTACATTTTCCAGTTGCTCATACAGAGACATTTAACATTTTAGGATGAAGTCCCGTGTCAGGTAAAGGTGAAATGCCACATTTTTATTTGTCAGTTGAAAGAAAATACTGAAACTGGTACATGAACAACTATTTATGATTAAATTGCTTTAATATAAGTGAAAACAGGAATTTAAGCACACACCACACACAAGCAGTCACACTTACACCTATGAGCAAACCAATTAGCTTAATATGCATGTCTCAGGATTGTTGGAAGAAACCGGGGTGCACAGAGGAAACCCATGCCAGCACAGGGAGAACGTGCAAACTGTGAGACAGACTAGCAAACCACTGCTTCACCGTGCCACCTTCATTTCATTTGGACAAAAGCAATCTTATATCCATCCATCCAGTCCTACTGGGGTTGCGGGGAGGCTGGAGTCTATCTCAGCTGATACGAGGCAAAGTCTGGGTACCTCCTGGACAGTTTGCCAGTCCATCACACACGCAGTCTCATATTTCAAAATCGATACTTTGTAAGATGGCTTGCAGAAAGGATTTATGAAAAGAGAAAAATGTTGATCTGTGAAACTGACTCGCTATGACATGTCCTGGAAAGTTGCGTATTGACAAGCATACCATCAGCAAGCCATAACCCGACAAGCTGGATTCTCCAGCTGTGATATTTAATCTGTCATAAAGGCATTTGTAATGATGTGAAGACTCAACAACTGCATGATGCAGGTTATTAAAACGTCTCATCCGTGCTCAGCTTCCAGCACAGTGACCTGGCAAAACACGTTTTGACTGTAACAAGAAGTCATAGGCCTTGTCTTTGTCTTCTTTTTGTTTTTTATCTCTTGAAAGGGAGAAGAGATTATAGTACATTAAAGGCCCCAAAAACACGCTACAACAGCCAACTGTATTAAGCGTTAAGGAACAATGCGTCCAATTTTAAGATTTTCGGTTCACAAAAGGTATTAGTTTATCCAAAGAAGAGCTCAGTCATGCTCTGCTTCTGCGTTTCAACTAATGATTAATTGAACCTGATTCAAAAACGACAAAACACTGACTGCTCAGAAGAATAAAGATACGGTGATTAATCCTGCTGTATTTTGGTGGAGGAAAAATAACTGACTGATAAAACCTTGCTTAATGTATGATAATGACCATCTAAGCGCTCTGCAAACACAATTAAATCTTTTTCTTACAGCCAGAAACCGCACCGTTTCTATCCCATCCATTACCTCTAAGACTTTCACAGTACTTAAGAGAAGACTCTACGGTATATACATCGATCAGCCATAACATAATTACATAATGAATACCATTGATTATCTCGTTACAGAGGCACCTGCCAAGGCAGGAAAGGGAACCATCTGTTTATGAAGTTGATGTGTTGGAAGCAGGAAAAATGAGCAACATAGTGATATGAGTGATTTAATAAGTGTTACATTGTGATAAATCTGTTTATCTTCAAAGCGGCAGGTGTTTTGGGGTGTTCCTAACAGTACCTACTAAATATGGTCCACGAAAAGACAACAAGTTAGATTGCAAGAGTGTCAAGCGTGCCCAAGGCTCATAGATGCATGTGGGAGCGGAGGCTAGTACGAGCTGGTCATGATAGAAAGATGTCCGCATCATCACATCACAGTGATCATTATCACACATTACATCATTAGCTTGCTAAGTACAGGGCGGCTCAGTGTACTGTGATTGGCTGATTGGTGTGTCTCAAGGACACTCGATCTCTTGAATGTCTTCCATCTTGTCTTTTACTACTCCATCGTCATGGATGAGCCAACTCTGGGCAGAGGCCAGATACACCCTAAACACAGGGAAACGCACACAAACCCATTCGCACTCACACCAAGGGGCAATATGGAGCAGCCAGTTAGCTGAGTGTGGGAGGAAACCGGAGTACCTGGAGAAAACCCAAGCAGGCACGGAAACATGCAAACTCCACACAGAAATGCCCAACCGCAGTTCTCAAACCGAAGCGATTGTGCTAACCACTACACCACCATGATCTGGTTTGTGTCTATAAGAGAAATGTATTCTTCCTTGCCAGGCAGGCATCGCAAAACTGGTACTTGAAATTGGTAGGTATACCTAATTAAACAACCTGCACCTAAATTCATAACCAAAGCATATCAGTGAGTTTATATATAAGTGAGAAAAAACAGGGAAGTGTAAACTCTTGCATGGACCTGACATCAGGGTGGTTGGCTTCAAACGTGGCAGTCGATGCACTCATCCAAGAAGAAGCCCTTAATTACCACTCACCATTTCCTCCACTTACTTTAATCCCCTTTCTTTTTATGAAACCTAAACGAGCATATACCGTGACTTTAATGAGATGAAGGCTTTCACCAGAAAAAAAAATGGGGTAGGGGGTGTTGGGCAGAAAAGAAAGGCCCATTTGCCACTTAATGAACCCTGGAGCCCTTACAGACAGCAGGGCGAGTAAGTGTGGAGAGCCGCTTGATATTACGGTCCTTCACTTTGAATTTCAGTACTGTAAATGATATGAGGAAAAAGGTGTGCTGGAGTCATTAGACAACTGTAGGAAGGCTACCTGCTGATCCACAGAGAGGAGGTGGACAGATATTTAGATATTCCATTGAGTAAGATCAAGAGGTTATTTATATTAGAGGACTGGTTCATCATTTTGGAGGATTCTGGACAAGTGTCACTGTTATACGTGGTGGCTTAGTGGTTAAGGTGATGGGTTACTATTCTGAAGGTCAGCGGTCCAATCCCTACTATCACCACTGTTGGGCCCTTAAACAACCCTCAATTGCTCAGTTGTATAAAAATTATAATTGTAAGTCGCTCTGGATTAGAGCGTCTGCTAAATGCTGAAAATGTATATGTACTTAATGCATGCTTTAATATGATTGGCGAAATCAGTAAACGGGTAAAAAAAAAAGGATGTACATGTCAAAATACATGTAGGCAGTTCAAATAAAATATAAAATAGCTATCCAACCATCTCTCCATCCATTGTCTATACGGTAACCCGTTAGGGTCATGGTTGAAGCTGGAGCCAGTGGGGTTGCCTTAAGAGGTCCCCAGTCTATTGCAGAGCTGATACAAGAGTCACAAGAACGATTCACACTCACATTCAATCCACTGGGTCATTTAGAGTCACTAGTGTACCAAATGCTCATGGTGCTGGACTGAAGGAGGAAACCTGAGCATGCAAACTCCGAACAGAAACGCCCTTGTCGTAAATCGAGCTATCCGCTTGTCTGTCTCTCAAAGTGCTCCGTTTGTACAAATTTTTCGGAGACTGTTAAGTACTCGTTCATTGATGCACATGATACTTCCACCAATTGAATTGCTACACATTTCTAGAATTATGCAAAGTAAAACGAGACTCTTTTTCGCTCTCATCACACCCATGTAAAGACTGGACAGTAATAGCATTCATAAGCTCATGATCATTTGCAGTATTTTGTGCGGCGGATACAATGCGAATTGTTCAGGATGAGCGAAAGAAAAGTGACTACAGAGACACACAGAGTAGCCTGGATGGAGACAAGTGTCAGAATATACACCAGTCACGTCCACTGCATAATCAAACCATTCTGTGCAGAGAAGCAATTTAATGGATGAATGAATCTTAACCTGAGGTTTTTATTTTTCATCACGTGCAGCACAGTGAAGGAAAATGCCTTGCCTTGATTTCTGTAGCAGGAGGAAAGCTGGAGGATGTATTTTTGGTAGTTCGCATGGGAATAAAACAATAAAGGCGATAGAAAGCTCCTCTATGAGAGGTTCTTGTAGTTGTTTTTACTTGTGCAAGTGTGCCCTTGGTGTCCAGCTGTGAGGAAACTTCAGGGCTTTTCATTAGAAACACAGCAGTGAGGAAAAGCTTTTCTTGCGGCAGGTGTCGATTCCCTCAGCGGCCTCTAAGTCATCCCGAAACCTGTTATAATTATGGGATATGTTCCAAATGCCGAAGTTTCCCATCATGTTTCATATGACCGCGCTGTTTAATTATTGATTTTGGTTGACAAGATAATGTTGATCAGCGATGGCCTGGAAAGCTGTCCAGGGTGTACTCTGCCCTGGCCCCGAGTCGGCTGAGATGGGCGCCATCCTGCCCGTGACCCTAATTAGGAATAAGCGGTTCAGAAAATGGATGAATGAATGTTGATGTTGTTCAGATGATGTCTGCGTGATTTATATTATTGCACTATTTCTAATACATTATCGTTTCTATTATAACAACTTACCATGTGCTTGCGTCGGTTTCCTGTGGGTACTCCGGTTTCCTCCCACTGTACAACGATATGCACAATGGCCAATGCTAACTGGCTGTTCCAAATTGCCCCTAGGTGTGGGTGTGAATGGTGTAATGCCCTGTGTAGTACCCTGCCTTCGCCTCGACTCGAGTCGACTGAGAAAGGCTCTTGTCTCCCCACGACCCCAACCCTAGTAGGATTAATCTATTCAGTAAATAAATGAATGAATGAATGAATGAATGAACTTATCCAGGAATACGTCTGGAACAAGTGACAACATGCAGCCTATTTAGTAGCATAACCGTGTTACAGACAATGACTTTGAGCAATCAGATAAAATCACACGGTGTTATATAGGAATAAACACTTTTGTCGAACTGCATAGGAGCACAAGTATCAAGCTCCAGTGTAGCGATGTCAAGAGCCTTCTGTCATATAGATACCTACCTAAAGAGCTAGCTAGCATACATCAACCTACAATAAATATTTGCTGTCTATCCAACGTGTTGATAAATACAATCAAAGGATACATTTGAAATGTGGTTATTATACCTGCTAGTCCTCATATTTGAAACCTTAGTAAGACACTGATGGCCAGAGAATTAGCTCACTGTTTTACGAGTGGTAAAAAGAATTCTAGCCCGATTGTGATATAATCTGACATGATATTTAACATTTGGTTTTATAATCTTATGGGTATGTGACTATTGTTAATTAATGTCTTTTATACATGAATAGCAGTAATTTCAGGCTTTAGTGTACATGAATCATGCTAGGTTAGGATAGTAAAGACTTAAGCGTATATGAATAGTGCTACATTATACGCCAGTTTTAGCTAGTTTAGGTTGCAGTGCATAGATAGTGCATAGGGTCTGTATTTCCCAGTACCTATGTTCCCTAGGAGCCCTAACCCTAATAATATCCTAAGAAAATCCTAATTAGGGTTGCAGGGAGGTTGGCGCCCATCTCAGCCGACTTTGGGCGATTTGGAACAGCCGATTAGCCTACAATGCATGTTGTTGCACTGTGAGAGGAAACTGGAGTACCCGGAAGAAACCCCCGCAAGCACATGGAGAACATGCAAACTACACACTAAACTAAACGCCCGAGCCGGGAATCGAACCCAGGACCTTCTTGCTGTGAGCCGGATATGCTTACTCTATGCCACCGGGCCACCATGTTTGGTTTTGTTTCATCATACTTCTTTTATAATATGAATGTAATTTTTGTAGCTTAGTTCTATAAAATATACAATACAATGGAAGATCCATTCATTTTATAAGGACCCGGGAACACAGGGTCTGGGGTACATAGGTGGTGCAACAGTAGTGCTAGTTTAAGGCTTTAGTTGTTTATGAAAATGCTAGTTTAAGATTGTTTAGGCTTTAGTATACAAGGATCATGCTATTTAAGCTAGTTTAGGCATGAGTGCATAGAAATCATGCCACTTTAATCTAGTTTAGGTTTTGGTGTATTGAAATCATGCTAGGTTAAGATAGGGTTAATACAATATTCCCAATATTGATAAGTGCTAGTTTACAATTGTTTAAGCTTTAGTACATAAGAATCATGCTACTTTATGGTGTTTTTGGTGTTTAGAAATAATGCTACTTGAAGCTAGTGTAGGTTTTATTGTATATGAATCATGCTAGCTACTCATACTAGTTTAAGGCTTCAGTGTATATGATTCATGCTAGGTTAACTAGTTTTAGGTTGTGGTGTTTATGGAGTTATACTAGTTTTAAATAACTTAACCTAGCATGATTCATAACAGATCAGCATGTTAACTTCAAGCTTCAGTAAACATGAATCATAGTTTAAAGGACTAGTTAAGGCTTTAGTGTCTATGAATCATGCTAGATCAGGCTAGTTAAAGACTCACACTCGTTTAAAGTAGTTAAACAATTTAGTGTGTGTTGGAAGTGCTGTTTAAGGCTTTAGTGTACAGTATACGAATCAAGCTAGTTTAAAGCTTTAATGTATATAAATCATGATTGTCTAAGCTAGTTTTACACGCAAATTTATACAATTATTGTTTGAATCTTCCAGAGGAAGCTATTGTCGTGTGCGCTACTTCTTTCCTCTAGCACTGAGAAATCCTAATATTTAAATGAACTATTAAATGAATGGAAAATCCAGGAAAATAAATGGAATAGAAAAAAAATGGAGGCGCACAACGTTAAGATGCAGATAAAATTCTATGAATGTTTGGTTTAAAAAAGTTGAGCGAACGAGGAGCAGTCAGGAATTAGAAGCAAGTGTGACGACGACAGACGACGAAAGATGACACTGCATCTTCACTGGCAGGCAGCACAATAAATCATGCTGGTTTAGGGCTTTACTTTACATGAATTATTTCCTAGTGTATAAATATTGATCAGAAAATCCTTTAAAGTGAATTATTTTATGAATGATTACTAAGCAAATGATGGTTTACTATCTCTCTGCCCTCACCTCTGATGTCTACAGCCAGATAAATAAATAGAGTGTCTATATTAGACACTGCAAATAAAGTGAGAAGGAGTTGTATCTATTGATAGGCTAGTGCCTTAAAATAACACCTAGCCATAGGATACAGGTATTAGTGATGAACATAGTCAACATTTACGGTTCTGGTTAAACTTTTGATCAATTTTGCTTTTAGGGCCTACGTTTAATATGAAGATTAATATAACACATTGCAAGTGAAGAACATAGACGACTATTAGTCCCTGTGGACTGCAGAATTTCCTGTGTGTGCGTGAAGTTTATGAGCTTTGAAATCAAACTCAAAAGTAGTAAAGAAACCGACTGGATGGTTACGCAAGGGCTGGGGAGGGGGGTTAGCACTGCACAGTAACATCCCTAAACACTAAAGTCCTATGAATAACAACATGGAAGAAAGCTACCATATCACAACCTTTCCATCCATCTCTCCAAACAGCTCCGGGATCCGACCTAAATGAAGCATAAATCATCGTTATGGCCAAAAACTGTGCTGCGGCACACAGTTTGAATGCTGATTGTAAATATCTGCACTGAGATGTACGCAGGGACCTTTCTGGACTGAGAATTGAGTCAGTGATGTGAGAAGAAATGTGCTAATGCACCAAATGTGTACAAAAATGCATTTATTTTGCTTCTACATGTGATTGTCAGGTGTGCGTGTGTTCTGGTGTTCAATTCTGCATGCCAAATTGTTTGCTTCACCTTGAAACCATAAATGATGGACGTGGTCCATCTTCATTTGTTTTGCTTGTGTATGCGGTGGGGTGGGGGGGGGGGGGGGGGAGTTACTAAGCGACTGCGTCAGCCTACCTTATTTTTTATTTTTATTTTATTTCATTTTATTTTTGGTTTAAAGCTCATGTGCAGAATGCACCAAAGATTGTTCTGTGGAAAATGACTGCTCTCTTGTGGTGGAGAAACAACGCAGAACCTTCATCACTGAACCATTATCTTAAAAATACTTTTAAGTATTTCTAATGAATTTCCTGATGCAGTTATTGTTAAAACACACAAACACATTTGATAATGTTTTTTCCCAAAAAAAATAAATTGATAGTTTTAAAAAGCTAATGTAATATAAATATTTTATAATAAATTAAATAATTAATTAAAATTAATCATATAGTTTAAAAAAAACTTTAAATTTGAAAATAATACACGTAAGAAAAAACAAATAGTTCAAAAGAGTTACATCAAAATCATTGGAAATCACCCTTAGTAAAAAATAATAATAATAATAATAAATAAAATAAAATAAAAATAAATTAGTAAAATAAACAAATCATTATCATGTGAAAATACACTGCCTGACCAAAATATTTTGTTGAAGAGCCTTTAGCCTTGATTACATTACCATGGCATTGTGCCCAGAGGTGCATTTTTTGCCAACATTTTAAATTAACAGAAAATATAGAGCCACTCCATGAGGTCTTCTCCTGCAGAATGCCATGATGATTACATGCTGTCATCCAAGTTAACAGCGATTCAACAAAAGTATTTTTGGGCTGGGTAGTATATACTATATGCAAAGTTTGGCATGTAAAAAAAAATCTGATAAAAAAATTGAAAAAGATTTAAAGTAAAAAAATGGATTGTTAGTAAAATCATCCTATACTGTAAAATAGTGTAGTATACACGCATAAACTGGTTTGTAAACATATTTACTGAATATAAGGTGCATTTTCATTGTGCATGGAATCAGTATTATTTTTTGTATCGACCTTTGAAGCAACTCGACCCAATCCACCAACAATTAAATTCAATTATAATTTATGAGACTCTGCACAGTTCACCTGACCTTAACCACTCGCGTCATTCATAAAACTCATGAATTTAAAACAGATCCAGGTTGAAGGACTCGAGAAAGAATGAAATCAGTAAGAATAAGTAAATAAAGTAAATAAATACTGAAGACGCCGAACCAGTTTCTGCCATTTTGTAGGTCTTCACTTCCAAATCATAAGAAAAAGGCCAAAAATTTAAATAAGGATTCATTCTCCCTGTGCATTTTGTACAGGAAGCAAGTTCTCCTTCTCTCTCTCTCTCTCTCTCTCTCTCTCTCTCTCTTATCTTTTTTTAATCACAGGCCTTCCTTTGTCCATAGTAGTTAATTCCCTGTATCTGTATATCACATGTCAGCACTATCCCTACATCAGAACCTTGCATTTTCTCGCCTTAGCTGCCATTTAATCAATTTCACAGGCTTTTCATTCGCTCCCTTTCCTTCTCCAGTCATTAAGCAGCTCTTCTGTCCCACTACTTCAGCACACACTTATCTTTCTTTCTCGCTTCCCCCACTTTCATTGTTTTTTGCTCGCACCGTGAGCGCCCCTGAGGTATCCATTATCGAGAAGTCTCTCAAGAGGTAAACCATCCTGCACCACTCAAATGTTCTTTCCTCCTGCCCACAAGCCCGGAAACTTCAGCCTCCAATTACTCATGCGCCATTGGCCAAGTGTTGGGCGAATAGCTCATGGAGTCTTCAATAAAAAAAACAACAACAACAATAACACTGTTGCTGCAGTCAAATTATGCAAACAAACTTTTATACTTAGACTACATTTATTACTTTGGAAGATGTTTTTTGTTCCAGAAGTAGATGGTCAGAAACTTGAATCCAGATGTTTTTGACACAAAGGGATAAGACTTCCTACAACCAAGGCACGCCTCACATGTGATTCGGACCTCAAACTCAAGCTCGTTTTTCTTCTTTCTAATATATTGAAGTAGTGAAGGATGGTGGCGTAATGGTTTGCTGACATGCATACAGTTTCCTCCTACAGTCCAAACACATGCACAGGCTAATTGGCTGTTCCAAATTGCCCCAGGTGTGAAAGTGTGTGTGAATGGTTGTGTGTGTGTGTGATCTCAGATATGGCTGAGATAGGCTCCAGCCTGCCCATGACTCTAATAGTATGACACGGCGAATGTTAATTCTCCCCATGTACACTGCACACATACTTATTGCCACGTAATGTTGCTGAGCCTCGACCTGACCAACTGAAGCAGCAGTGTCATGGCGAGTATGTGCTGTAATTAATGTAAAATGCAGGCCAACAAAATATTAAAGTGTGGGACTTTATTTTTTGGCCAGGCAGTGTATATTAAGGTTGAACTTGCAGCTTGGGGGCCCCCTAGTGGTAATCGGGCCCCCTGTGCTCTTGCATAGTCTGCATATAGCAAGAAACAGTTCTTCAGTATATCTCCTCCCAGTGTGCTAGCTGTCCGTTCTTTGTGTGTGTGAGTGTGTGTGTGTGTGTGTGTGTGTGTGTGTGTGTGTGTGTGTGTGTGTGTGTGTGTGTGTATATCCCCTTCCCTCTGCTGGAACCCCTCC
>JBCNYG010000005.1:24087910-24104210 GCA_039654305.1 Porochilus rendahli | reverse complement strand
ATGTGTTCGACAGCCCACTGCTCCCGAGTGTGTGTGTGTGTGTGTGCTCACTTTGGTCAAATGCAGCAGCAGTAATTTTCTTTGCGTGATTAATACACAAAATAAAAAACGTGCCCTCGCAGGCAACCCAATAAATGGCTAAAGAAAATGGAGGGAAAATGATATCCTGCTGTTAGTGCTGAGTGCACTTGCATGTCGCACTTTCTCAACACCAGTTGGTGTTTTCTAACGTATATTTCGTAACTTCTTACGTTATCGTGTGCTTACTTTATAGGCCGCTTTGCGAGAGAAGAAAATTTCTTCATGACAACATGGTGGAAGTTCCCAACAGGATTCTGTTTTCGGAGATGAAACACGTCACAGTACGTCTTAAGTTTCTGTTTCGAGTGTTTGCGCAGGCTGGATTGAGTTCTGTATTTAAAAAAATAACAATAATAATTTATGCACCTTAAACTATAATGTGAATGGCCTATGATGTAAGGGATAATAAAAACAGGGTCGCGTTCTAACAGAAAGCCGCGGACCTGGCTGAAATGATCACACGAGTCATCAGAGAGGGGTTGGAGGGACTCGTCCTGAAAGACATCAAGGTAATTAATGCGTCACAGAGTTAAGGGTTTAATGTCCTGCGCGATGATTTAACATGACCATCGTATGCTGCATGAGTGAGCGCTGATGTCTGCGTCACAGGGGGCGTATGAACCTGGTAAACGCCACTGGCTGAAGGTGAAGAAGGACTACCTGAATGAAGGAGCGATGGCGGACACGGCCGATTTAGTGGTTTTGGGGGCGTTTTATGGAACCGGCTCGAAAGGTTTGCTAATGTACTACATGGTAACATCAGGATATCACGCGTCTATGCTGACAAACCTTTCTAGCTAAGCTGGTCCCCGGTTTGCTCTCCACAGGTGGAATCATGTCCAGTTTCCTCATGGGCTGCTACGATCCGGCGTCGAAGAAATGGTGCACAGTGACAAAGTGCTCCGGAGGCTTCGACGATGCTACGCTTGCCAAACTGCAGAAGGAGCTGGATGTCATTAAAATCGGCAAGGTCAAAATCTGAACTACGCCTCCGTCGGTTGGACTTAACCTTAATTGCAATGCCCTGATAACGGTCTTGTTACTCTCTTTCACAGGATCCCAGCAAGATCCCGCCATGGCTAAAAATAGTTAAGAACTACTATCCGGATTTTCTCATCCGAGACCCTGAGGTACTGTAATAACACGCCATGGCTGATGGGAAGTTTTTTGGGTCTTGTGTTTTGTTGTTATTGGGAGATAATGAACTCTTAAGACATCATTGATGGTTCTCTCTCTCTCTCACTCACAGAAAGCTCCAGTTTGGGAGATCACAGGAGCCGAGTTCTCCAAATCAGAGATGCACACAGCCGACGGCATCTCCATCCGCTTCCCACGGCGCACTCGAATGCGTGACGATAAGGACTGGAAGACAGCCACCAACCTTCCTCAACTCAAGGTCTGGCAACTCAAACAAGGGATATTTGCTATGTATAACCAAAAGTATGTGGACACCCGACTACCGAGCATCATGTACCAAAACTATGGGAATTAAAATGGCGTTCTACTCTCCTGAAAAGGCTTTCTGCTAGATTTTGGGACATGACTGTGGGGATTTGGGAAGTTGAGGAACGTAATTAGTGTTTCAGTTCATCCTAAAGCTACTCAGTCTGGGCACAACACTCCAGCATTGGCAAATCATGGTCATTCTAAGTGGGGCTCTGGAACGGTTGCTATGGAACGGTATTGTAATACCACAACAGGTTTCTAGACTTGTGTTTCCCAAAAGCTTGGAGACCGCCAACGTACGGATTGGTGCGTTCTGTTCTGCCATGTTATGAATAAACCCGAGTGTGTAGAAACTAGAGAAAAATGGTTGAAATGTCTGTTTTGCAGGAACTGTACCGTGTCTCAAAGGACAGGTGCGACTTTGAGGTGACCGCTGGGCCGTCTACAGGCAGCAAAGACGACAAAGGCTCGTCAGGAGGAGACAGCGGAGGCAGCTCACCATCCACCTCTGATAGCGCCACAAGCTCAAGCAAAGCCAGTAAGTGCATTTGTACGGTTCATGCAAATCGGACAGTGTGTTATCACTACGCCAGTTATCTCCGGGTACAGTAGAAAGAAGGCTGTGATTGGAGTTGGTTCTTAAAAGAATCATATTTGTTCCAGAAAATGGCCACACTCCAAAGCCAAAGCCGCAGAAAAAACCTGCGACTCCATCCCCTGCCAAGAGGAAGCTGCCCACTGAGGAGCGCAGTGCTAAGAAGGTCTTCTGAATTCATTTTTTTCTGCGCGCTGCACTTTGTCCAGCCTTTTCTGCTCTCATGCCGAGCTTCACTCAGGTCACTTGCTCTGATTCGTTTCAGATTAAGGTCGAAACAGTTCACAGCAACGGCCAAAGCAAAGCAAAAGCTTCTCCAGCTAAGGCAGCTGACCCTCGGTCTGAAAAGGTCAGTGTTCTTCAGCGCAGCATTATAATCACTCACATGTATACTGGAAACACCACACGTGAGTCTTTAAAGGTAACAGCAGCTCTGACGGAGGTTCGGGCTGTAGGACTGCGAAGAAACATGCACGGCGAAGGAGCTACCTGTAATCATTTCCTGCGAGATGATATGAAAGCACTGTAATATCTGACTCGAAGCAGGTTTACAGGAGGGGACGATTCAGTGGTATCTAGCGGCATCTAGTGGTGAGATTACATATTGCAATCAATTGAAGCTTGTATGGTTCTGGGCTACTGTAAAAAGCTATATATATATATCTCACTATAGATAATAATGAAAACTTATTGGTGACACAGTACTGTGGTGTAGTGGTTAGCACATCTGCCTCACAGCAAGAAAGTCCTGGGTTCGAGTCCCTGGCTCAGTGAGGACATTTCTGTGCTTGCATGGGCTTCCTATGGGTTCTCTGGTTTTCTCCCACAGTCCAAAGGCATGCATATTGGCCTAATTGGCTGTTCCAAATCGCCCCTAGGTGTGAGTGAGGGTGAAATGGTGTGCGTTACCCTGTAATGGACTGGCGAGCTGTTCTGGGCGGCACCCGAAGTTGCCCGATAGTCACCCTAGTAGGATTCAGTGGTTCGGCAAATGTATTTATTGATGACACACTTATTATTCTATAATAGATCCTAATGACACCTTTCCAAAAAAAAAGTATGATTTGTCGTTCTTTAATGAATAAAAAAAACAATGCTGTAAGAGGAATTTGACTTTTTCTGCAGACTCTACTGGACATCTTCACCGGAGTAAAGCTGCACCTCCCCGAATCCGTGCAGGAGTATGAGAAGCTGCGACGCTACTTTTTGGCGTACGACGGCGATCTCGTTCTGGATTACGACATCGCCTCTGCAACCCACACGCTAGGCGAGCCCGAGGAGGGCAGCCAGGCTCAGAAAGTCAGCGCCCACTGGATCTGGCAGTGCATACGGAAACGAAGAGTGGTTCCCCCATGCTGAAAGACAGAACCGCCCTGACGGGAAACATTTCTTGTGTAATTAAAAAAAACAAAAACACACACAAACAAAGTGCCCTTTACAATTTCAGGTAACTGAAATTTTCCTCAACTACAACCCGTGTTCGTTCAGAACAGACTTTATGGACTTGTTGCAGACAACGCTGCTTTTAGCATTCGGGGTTTTTTTTTTTGTTTTCTTCAAAACACTTTACTATGGTGTGGTATAGCGATGGTAGCGTTCCAATACTTCTGAATCCTAGGTGTCATGTTTTGTTATTTAATTTGCAGCGGAAGCCATTCTTCATCTCCTAGAAACAGAATTCTGTCTTTTGGATAGACTTGGTAGAAGTTCTCTGATTGTACTACGATTTGGAAGCTCAATCTCGGAGCAGGAGCAGGATTGGCCATCCCTGGTTTACTATAAATGGGTCGGGTCCTTAAATTTACACTCTATAGACATTTTAAAATGTACAGTAGTGTAAAGTGTGGGAATGGGCAGAAGTCAAACTGAGCGAAAAATCCTCAGGCGTGTGTTCGAGTAACCTGTTAGTTAATACCACAAACATCCGCCAGTGTAGCCCGGATGTGCTCAAGTCCACAATGCGGTGCGTTCCGGTGTATGACGTGGCCATTACATAATAGTAGGAGGATAGTTTGATTAGACATTTAAAAAAAGAAAAAGAGAGCGAGCCTGTGTGCTGGGCAGTAATAAATGATGACTCGACAACCGTGACTAACATAAAGCAATAAATAAAGCACCTGGGACTGTCCTGTATGTGAATGCAAAACAAAAAGTCATATCACCTCATTTCAGGTTCAGATTTACAGTTTTTATGCTTCTTTCCAATGAAATCTGGTGATCGATTACAATTGATGAAACATTTCTTACCACAGTAATAAACACCGCTCATTCATCAGTGTGTCTCCATTTGGTTCGACACTCCAATGGAACTAGCATGCTGCTAGCTAACTACGTGAACATTTCAAGACTTGTTTACTGATTCTTATGCTTATGTTTACTGATTCTTAAGGAATGATGGTACACCACAGCGGTGATGATTTCCTACTGAATGCATGTGACTACCTGAACACTGTATCTGCCCACCGTGACTACCAGAAATGTTAAGATACCTAAAGGTTTACAGTGCAGCTTCTTATCAATCGGTGTCCAGTTTCCTCTTTCCATTGAACGCTGTGTGCGAGTCGTCCTGAGGCTGCGGACTCAAATCAAACTCCTCCGTCAGGTAGCAAGGCTTTAAAACAAAACAAAACAAAAAAAGCAGTCATTATCACTATACTGGTAAACGGCTTGAGGTTTTGGTGGTAGCCAATCAGGGCACAGCTGCTAACGAAGTCTTTCCTATCATCACTTCCAGATGATGTCGCTTCCCCCATCAAAATAACGTACAAGTTTACAGTTACAGCTTTTTTTTTTGCTTAATCAGCAACAATAAATCTTTATTCTGACCCTTTTTCTTTTGACTAAATTTAGAAAGAGACCCTCATTTTACCATATTCTCCCTCTTCGTCTGACACGAGCTGAACAGAATGCTGACCTGGCGAGAGGACTTTAGAAGAGTGGCTGTGCGTAAGCCGGAGGAAGCGCCAGGCCGCTCCACTCGCCGCAGGAGGATTCGTGTACGTGGGACGTGACTCCATGACTGCCCCAGTCCTGCCTTCAGCTGATTATTCCCGTCTCGGGTTGCATGATTGGTCACCTGACACATTCATATGCCCAATCAAATTCTGCGTATTTGTAATGGGGATGAATTGAAGATGTTTTTTCTCTAAGGTCAGATACCAGAGTCTCACCTAGACGTCGACGAAGATGAATACTCACCAAAACGGCTACATTAAAGTCTTTGGCGATCATCTTCAGCTCTGTGGCCACCTGCATCATCAGGGACATGCCTACAGAAAGCCACAACACACTTACACATGTCTTACCCTGAACAAGTCGAATTATATAGAAATATAAATAATATGTCTACCTTCATTCTGTTTTCCTCCAAGCATATGGGTGAGCACAGCTGACACAGAATCCACAATCACGACTTTAACAGAACCTCCAACAGCTCCCTGTGGGAATCTTATTATCAGATCAAACTAAAGCATATTTGCCTTTTTTTGTTAAAGCGAGCTCACAGATCAGTGTTTAAGTCAATGTACCTTCTGGAGACCGCCGCCTCTCAGATTTTGAAGGCAGGACAGTAAGGCATAGACGTCAAACGTTCGGAGCACGCTAATCCGCTGAAGCGCACTCATCTGCATCCGGATATAACACAGTTGACTTGTTAGGAATGAGTTGACATTGTGACTAATGAGTCCCTGTTAGCAGCCGAGTGTTTTATTTCTCTTACACAACAATTTCTTTTTGTTTTTGCATTGAACATTCTGGAACATTCTGTCAACAGGTAAGGTCCTGGTTACACTAACTCCCTGTCCCAACTTGTTACTCTAGATACAAGAAATAAATAATATAAGCCTCACAGATGAAAATGACATCAGCCACTTCTGACCAATCAGAATGCTGTAGAACTAATGGGCTAGAGTCCTACCTGCTCTGCAGTGTTGACGGTTTTCTCCTGGAGCATCTGAAGTAGGCGGTTAGCACATATTCCTCCGTTTGTGTCGATGTACGTTACCTTTTGCTTGAGGTCATGCGCAACGTGGACCGCTACACTGAAACACATCTACAGCGAAGACAAGACAATGGGTCAGGTGTTTTAACGTCTGATTGTGCTGTTGTGAAAAGTCCCTGACATGGCATTACAATGGAACACTAATAGGAAACCGTATATGGACTTTGAACTGAGACAATTACCTGTGACCTCGAACGATCTTCAAAAACGCAAAACCCCAGTCATTTCTTAAATGCTTCAAATGAGGGGAGGGGTTTTTGCTTGTTTTGTTAATGTAAATGATAATGAAATGTCTCCCCCTAGTGGGTGTTATAAGAACATCTTACCTCATATTAAATATGGATCTTTATTCGGGAATTTCAGATTTTGTTTTTTGTTTGTTTTTGAACATGATCCCATGCACAGACCACCTCCAAAATTTTCTGGGTTCTTTCTAGGCCCCCACCACCACCATGTTTAATGAAGATCATAGTTTGCATAATCCTGCTAACATAAAAAAATCCTTAAATAAATGCTTGTTTAAATAGTTTATAAAATCCTGGATCCAGCTCATGATCTAGATCTGCTTCAGGATGTTGTGTGTTCTTGCCAGGCACATACCCCATCCCTCCGCCAAGTTCGGTGAAATTCAGTTTTGTGGTTTGGCTACACCTTTAGTATGTTGTAGTTCTTGGGTACACTAGATGTGTAAAGACTTGCGAGCTAAACCTTGCAGAACAGATCAAACTCCACTACATTTTGGAGGTCTGAACAGGACCGCTCACCTGTGTTTTACCCGTTCCTGGTCCTCCGCACAGTTCAGCAATCTCTCCTGTGTACAAACCTGAGTCAAGCAGGTTATCCACTCTACACAGTGGGAGAGGAACCAGAATTCATTCTTAAACACACTATTACAAGTTTACTGCATAATTCCCATACAAGTCATTTGCATAATCCCGTCTCAGTTTACGAAATCTGTGATAACGGCCATGGCTTTGGTGTCTTTATACGTGCTATAATATATACATATTTTATTTACTGTGCACCAAGTAATATTAAGGGGGAAAAAACTCTGTCAAACAGTGTTACCATTCATTTGCCAAAAAACCCTATTCTGATCGAAGCCACCAGTCTATCACAGGGATAACACACACACACACACACACAAACATTCATGCTCACTTCCACACCCAGGGACAAACTAAAACCATTTAGCCTAATGTGTACGTCTGTCTTTGGACTAGAGTACCCCGAGGAAACCCACAGGAGCATGGGGAGAACATGCAAACTCTACACAGAAACACCCTCCCCAAGCCCAGGACCTGGTTATTAGGACGCGGACATGCTAACCACTACGCCACCGAGCCGCCCATAGTTTGACCGATATTTATAAAAATAAAAAATAAAAAAAAGACGATGACAAAGAATAAGAAAAAAGTCCCCCATTTTCAACTGGAGCATAAATTAAAAGTCAAGCTGGCGCTAAGCGAACGTAACCACTTATGCAAATCGGTCTCATGTTCTGCTCCTTTTCCCTTTGGTGGAGTGAATTTTTCCCCCAAGGCCAATTTTATCAGTGTTGGACCTGAACTTGGGTCACCTGGAGATGCCTGTGGAAAGGATCGAAGTTGAGCTCAGTAGCTCGTCATACAGGTCGTCTCCTGAGACCAGAAACGCTGTGTGCTGAGCCACAAGCACACGCCGGACTGCCACCAATGCCTGGAAAGCACATGGAACACTTCAGATTTAGGACAGTAGTTTTATATTTTACTGCCTGTAACTTAAGACCACTTATCTGTTTTGATCCAAGGCTGGGACGATACCCCAGCATGATATCAATAACGTTATGTGTCATATATATTGTTGAGTGTACTCTTTTTAAAAGAGTTTCTTTTTAATGTCACTAATACTGATGTGATGTTATTAAGACCATCTGATGTTCATATTTTGTCCTATTTGCAGGTTATTCTTTCTACCTGTTTTGCAACAAGGTCAAACACCTCCACAGTATTCAGCAAATCACTTAATAATTCCCTCTTAAGCAAAAACAAATAAGCAAAAAAATTGTTGCTATGCCTGCTCACTTGCCAGACATAATAAACATGAAATCCAATGTTACCACTTGATAATGAAATGGAAGGTGGCCACAGTGACTTTTTGAAACCGTTTGCTTACTCCTATACACGAGTGTCAATGACCCCTGTAATGGGCACCATGATATTAGTAGACTAACACTCACTCACTCGTTTGCCGAAGCACAAAATCCTACTATAAGGGTCATGGGAAGGCTGGAGCCTATCTCAGCCGACACTGAGGGAAGGCAGTGTACACCCTGAACAGCTCGCCAGGCCACCACATTCACATCCACACCTAGGGCTGCAATTTCTAACAGCCATTAATCCTAACGTGCATGCCTTTGGACTGTGAGAGGAAACCAGAATGCTAACCACTACGCTCAATTATAAACACTGGTCTTTTTCTTGAAATTGTTTTATTTCTTAACACATGATTTTCCACTTTCTGGTTACCGGTTAAGTTAAGTATTTGCAAAATCGTTGCTCTGTTCACATGGTAAACAGACATGGAACCAAAACAAGATGTAGAACAGGTGATTAAGAGAGACTAAGCTCATGAGCTGGGGTGGTTTCAGCAGGGAAGATAAAAGGCACCTTTAAATACAGACTTTCTTAAAGAAAAGATCAGTGCTGAGTTTACTACAAACCTTATAGGACACTGAGCATTTCTGCGCCACATGTTCAGGGTCACACAACACAAGGTCCTCAACTGAAAGGCAGATATTATCATTATAGCAATGCCGAACAGAAACGTAATAGAAAAACAGTGTGTTAGGTAGGCAGAACCTGTTCTGACATCTCCTCCACGTAGAGCTTTGACCAGGTCTTCACTCAAGCCTGGACACAGGCCTTCCCTCAGAAGCACCATGGCACTTCCGGCGGAAACATTCAGTTACCTGGATACACAACACTATCAGTTTACTGAGTCCTAACCACTCAAAAACAACTAGCAACAAGACAAGCAGCATCCTAACGGCTAGTTAGTTAGCTGTTGATAACAACAGGACTACAATAAACCAAACAAATCAACTGCTTATTAATATTAACCTACCATACGTTTGTTTTCCCTCAGAGTTTCAGTGAAAAGAAACTCCGTTTGCTAAAACTCACTCATCTTACAAAATAGTGCCTCGCGCCTTAACAACTGATAGATTGACAGGGCATCCAACTAATCACATTTGCCCTTTCTTTATCGTAGTTCTATATTAGCCAATGAGAAATGTATATTATCACGCGCTCTTGCTGCGAATAAATAGCTGACAAAGGGGGCTGCTAAAATTGTTTCCCCCACTATCAGTACAGTAAAATCCCGCCTTCTGAGTAATGGTTGGCTAATTACGCTGTGCACGTACAATAATTAGCCAATCAGCTTTCAGAATAACTAAACGTTGAAGAGGAAAGGGAGGTAAATTAGAGTTGCCAAGTCCACGTTTTTAACACGTCTACTGAACATGTTATGTATGCAAATAGAAAGTGTCTAAACTTTTGACTGATCTTTTGTATGTATGTGTGTATAAACAAATAACGATTAATAAAATGTGTTGAATCAAGTTTTATGAGTGCAAATAATAATTTGATTTTGATTCAGTTATTTGATTTAATAATTAGATTAAATAAATAATTAATAATTAGATTTTTTTTCATGTACCTTTGAATGTGGGAGATTTTTTGGTTCACCCTGTATAGAAATTGGTAACTACAGGGCTGCAGTTTTGTTTGGAATATTTAAGGTCACTTTTAAATACAGCCATGTTAGAATTGTTGCACTGTCAAATTTATAAGGTTGTAACGTGTATATTGTGGCTGCATTCAGGATGCATCAACACTTTATCCAAAGTGATGCCAGGATCCAATGTGACCATAACGGAGGTAAATCTGTCAATGGAGGTAAATAACTTGGTGGTTGGGGGTTGTGTTTTTACATCTGGGTTTATGGTGTAGTTGTTTTGGGCGGGCTAAATCTGGGTTTTTCAGGACACGGGTGTATTTTGTTTTGGATTGGTTGTATATATGGGTTTTTCAGGACACAGGGGTGTATTTTGTTTTGGATTGGTTGTATATCTGGGTTTTTCGGGACACAGGGGTGTATTTTGTTTTGGATTGGTTGTATATCTAAGTTTTTCAGGACACAGGGGTGTATTTTGTTTTGGATTGGTTGTATGTCTGGGTTTTTCAGGACAGAGGTTTGTATTTTGTTTTGGATTGGTTGTAAATCTGTCGTTTTCTGGACAAGGGTATATTTTGTTTTTGGTTTTTCAGGAAACAGAGGTTTTTTTGTTTTGGTTGGTTTTAAATGTGAGTTTTTAAAGAATATTGAGCTGTTGTTTTTTTTTATTTGGATTGATTTTCAGTCTGGGGTTTTATGGACACCAAGCTGTTTTAATAAAGATGCCGTTGGCTTCTGTGTTGACTTTAGCTCTGGACACTTTCCTGTGCTAATTTAATGTCTGGCTAGACACTGAGCTGTTGTTTTCGTTTTTATTAAAGAGTGTGTTGTTTCCTGTGTTAGCTTCATGTCTGTTTATTAGGCGCTTTTGGGGTGGGTTTTTGCCAGACTTGGCAACTCTACAGCGACGTCGTAGTTCCAGGGCTAGGCTAGTTGTTTTGGATCATTTGAGATGTTTGTTGTTTTTAGGGAAGGCTTCGAGCTTTCGAAATCTCAAGGGAAATTTCAAATATGGGAAAGAGCGTGAGCTGCTCATGTACCTGTCGTGCAGCGCGCGTGTTTACCTCTCCGTCTGAAGCTAACCTGAAGCTAGCCTGTTAGCCTGCGCGTGACCCATCTACACAGCTGTACAAATAAACACTGAGCCCAAAATGGTGAGTTGACGGTTCTTAACAAACCTGTTAGAAACATGAACACTGTACTAAATATCCTTATATTTCACACTGTACTATAGCTTTTAATGTAATCGGTTGGTTTATATTTGTATTTCCTATTTTTGCATGTAAGCATTTAAAGCTACATCAATTACAATAACAATATCAATGTTTGCTAGCAACCTGCTAATCAACTTAATCAACACAATACCCTGGTTTGCGGTTTATTTTGAATGGAATTTATTTTTCGAAACTGGGGTATGTTAAAAGAGAAATTTAGTGATAAATCTAAATTAAATGTAAAAGAAAGAAAAAAAATCAACGACAACCCAGAATTGTATTAGCATTATAGTGCTAGTGAAATGGATAGCTGCGTTGCTGCTTGTCATCTTTGTGTGTGGTGTTGATGCAGCTGCTGGACTTCAGAAACACTTTCAGGCTGTATTGCTCAATATTTCTTGGACAAAAGCCCAGTACACCGCCAACATTATTGTTTATTCATTATATCCTATCAATCCTGGTCTGTTGTGAATATATCTGTCTCAGTTTGCCTGCTCTAAGGTGAGAAATTAGGTCTTATATAAGGAAACAAAATAAAAATATAATATATTTACATATAATTATGCATTATTATTATATTACTATAGTGTATGCTATCTAAGTATGCTTCTGAGATTTTCCCATTTTAATTTGTAAAAATTTTTTTTTTTGATGACTCATCCTGTACTAATCTTATGCTCGTCCAGTTAAATGCTGTGGGCGGGATCAGGGGCGGGTCTTGTGCTTATAGTGTGTCCGAAATCTTTTTTTTTTTTTTTTTGGTTTAGTAAGAATATAATACGACAGAGTACTTCTGACAAGGTGCGTGACTATCAACCTGGAGAACGCAAGTTCGAATCCAGGTCGGTGCCGTAGCCATCCGCGGCCTGGAGTTCATGGGGGATAATTGGTAGAGGTCTCGCGGTAGCGAGGGATGGCTGGCATGGCATACCCTCGCCTGTCACTCACAGCAAATCCATCACCAGCCAATCCGTGGGTATTTGTGAGCTCATCCGTACGAAAGGGGCGTATAGCGCTTTCCTCCTAGTCTGTATGCGCATGTGCAGTTTGTAAAGAGGCCGGTAAAAGCTTCACATGTCATGGAAGGGGGATGTGCATTCTTACGTCTATCCCTGGTTGGTGGTGGTCTGGCATGATAGGGAGGCAGCACTTGGCAAGTGGGATTTGAAAAAACGTGTGTGTGCTGGGGGTGGATGTATCCCATAATGCATCTTGAAAACCAGTGTGCAGGCGATGGTCATTGACAGCAGTATTTATATACCATCGTGCATTGTGTTTCAGATGTTGGAAATACCTGACAGATGATAACACATTATAAATGAAAAGTCAAGTACGATTAATTAGATTATTAAGTAAAAAATGGCGCCAGAAATAAACAGCGCATAATGACACTGAGGAGTAGCGTCCAAAAGCGTTTTAACACCGTTGAGCTCACTGTTTAGTCCCCTACATTTAGGGGATAGGGAGTAGTGATTGATTGAGTGATTTTAGACACAGGGTCGGTCTATTACTGACGTTTTGGCTGCCATGTTCCAAATTTTCTTCAGATTTCTTCAATCCCAGAATGGCTCGCTACCAAAGAGACCTCTATTAGCCGTGATCTCAGCTCAAACATTTACAGCATAACTGCAGCATAATATTTTTCGTGAGCATGGCATTAGCTTTCATTGTTCTGCAGATGATACACAGTTAAATATTTCAGCAAAGCCTGATGAGGCACCAGTTTAAAAACGTTGAGAAATGTATGAAGGACAATTAGACACTGGATGCTTACTAACCTCCTCTAATTAAACTCTGATAAGACTTGTACTTGGATCACAGGCAGCTAGAAATAAGGTTTCTGATCTTGTAGTATGTTTGGATGGTGTTTCAGTTTCATCGTGTATAGCAGCGATGGACCTTGGCGTGATTATTGACCTGGTCTTTTATTTGAAGCTCATGTAGATGATATTACTAAGGTGGTAATATTAGTATTAGTCGTATTACAGCTCCGAAATATTGCTAAAACTGGAAATATGATGTCACATGACATCTCGAGCAAGAAGCTAAAGCAAGAATACTGATGTGTTGAAACCCGGGAGGCAAAACAGTGTATATGAGCATTGAAATCATTATTTAGGGCATGACTGACATTCGAAACGCAGAGGAAAAACATGCCAGGGGTGTTTTGCTTGTATGCAAACTAATCTGCATTAGTGCAGAGTCTACAAGCAGACTGTGGTTGTTCTTCTGTTCATAATTGATAGGAGGTTTGATTTCTACAGAATCTCCACTTTGCTTAGAGCATAACAGTACACCACCATCACTGGTTATTGTCCAATGACTGCGTGCTTTATTCCAGAATAGTTATATTAAGGTTCGTTATGTCAGTGTTGACGTCCAAGGTTAGCATTGATGGTTTTCTGTGTGCAGGTGTTCTTCTTAAACCCTCTGGAGAACCTGAAGACCTACATAAGTAACCGTCCGCCACTGGTCATATTTATGGTCAGTGTAAGCGCCGTAGCCATTACATTCCTCACGGTAGGGTATTTCTTCAAGATCAAGGAAATTAAGTCACCTGAAATGACAGAGGTAGGTTTGAGGTATGGATTTATTATTTAATTTTACATTTTTTTTTGCAGTCCTGCAATTTGAGTGAAAAGGACACAAAAGGAGTCCCAGTTTTCCAAAGTCACACATGTAGATTTCATCACGGGAGAATACATCCGGTGTAAATCCCATCCTTGTGTACAGAATACAAAACCTGACTTCCTGGTTAATAATGAAGTAGCTGATATGTGGATTTGGAACATTGTTGAGCAATGTCATAGTTAGATAGTAGAACCAGTTATATCTAAGATTCAGTGCATGTTTCTCAAGCCTGTCCTACTGGAATGCGTGAAGAGGACATGGCGTATTATTTCACCAAGCACAGTGCTCATGCGATATTGTTTATTGGATGTTATTTAGGCCTTTAAACTACAATTCAATTTGAATGTAATGAGGTTTAACCAATGAGTGACTAGTTACATATCAGAAATGATGCACTAACTTTTTAAAAAGCTTTAACAGTAAAATATAGGTGTGCGCAGTGATTGAGGGGTCCATGCACCTTTCGCTAATCAAACATTTTTGACACAGCTCTGGCCATTTTTGCTTTAAGAATTATCTGTTTGGGCTGTCTTAGTGTATTCTGAGAGTGAAAGAACAAGAAGTAAAACCCAGACAAAAGCATCCATAGGGGTTCAGCAGCTGCAGTCTTTGAGCCCCTAAAAAGAAAAATGTTTTTGAGGGGCTCATTTATCTACGATGTCCGTGATTTCAGCGTTTTGAGAGAATCGTAAAGAGCACGGGGGAACTTGGTGGATTTGTGATGATCGCGCAGATGATTATTAGAGTTTGACGCTAATCATGATAGAATGTGGGACTTGCAATAAAGCTCATCAGAGCATAACAGACCTTAATGCGTCATCATGGGGATCTGGATGAACTTGGCAACACGATTCCGTCAAGTTTCCTTCAAGACAAATGGATGCACCCTGCCTTCTTTTTATACCCTAAAGGTGCTCCATGCGTAGTCATAAACCGTGGAGCTCCACACTTTTTGAATCTTGGAGATTGCAGACATTGTACCCAGGGTTATATGTCTGGTATCTTTTTAAAGTAAATGTCTTTCTGAAACCATTTGCTTACTCCTGTACTTGAGCGGCAAAGACCCCTCCATCAGTCGTGCTGATAATAGTAAACATTGCCGTCTTTTTTTTTATTATTTCTACTGAAGTCACATGCTGCCGTCTGTTTTTAACACTAGATTTCGGACTTTTTCCCCACTTTCAACAAATCTGTGTTGAACTGCAAAGGTATCTTATCATAGTCCAGAACCAAAACAGGAGGAGAACAGGTCAATAAGAGTCCACGAGTTGGAGGGGTTTCACTAGGAAACCTCTGTATTCAACCAAAATTAACTGGTAATGAAAGATGAACGCTAGTCACTTGTGAATGGGCATCATCAGTCCTTATAATTGGTAGATTAAGTCATTTAAACGAGAAAAAACTGTGCACGTATATGAGGGACTTCCTCCGCCTCAAGATTATGCAATATTGCAGTATCTCAGTACATCCAATAACTAATGATCTGTACCCGATCTAGGACTGGAACACTTTTCTACTACGTTTTAACGAGCTGGACTTCTGCATCTCGGAAAACGAGACCCTCAAGCACGGCTTGAACGAGTCCACAACGCCGGAGAGCACAGTGACAAGCAGCCAATCACGTACCAGCACTCAAGCGCCATTACTGCTGGAGGATCCGGGTCCTATCAATATCTCCGTCACCATTACGCTCACCCTGGATCCTCTGAAGCCGTTCGGAGGTTACTCCCGAAACATCACTCACCTGTACTCCACCGTGATGGGCCATCAGGTGGGCTTGGCTGGTACGTGTTCAAGGCTGTGCACTGGAATATATATACTGTATGTTTAAAAGATACTGGAAAGAAAGAAAGGCTTTTTAAGAGGTAGAAGGAAATCGCTTGGGCGTAATCATGCAGGTAATAACCAAGGTTTGGGAGTGAGGGCTACTTTTAATAATGCATTACTCTTGTGGAATCTGATACTGAAGAATGGCTTTGTTGTTGAAGCACTGTGGCCTTGTTAATGAGTGATAATACCCCTGTGTGTGTGTGTGTGTGTGTGTGTGTGTGTGTGTGTGTGTGTGTGGTTGCAGGCAGGGAAGCTCACGAAGAGATGAACATCACTTTCACTCTTCCGGCGTCCTGGAACTCGGACGACTGCGTCCTGCACGGCCGTTGTGAGCAGGTGGTCTTTAGCACGTGCATGACCGTCACCGCAGCCAGTAACGTTTTCCCCGTTACCGTGTAAGTTCCTGTTTGTACTCTGCATGCTGACTGTAAACCCAGCTTTTATTTATCCTGTCATTCGTCATTGTTGCCTAAAAAATGTTGACCCAAGTTTACACTGTTGATTCAGTGACGGCTTGTTAGTCGGGTGCGAACAGTGTAAAGGGTTCTGTCAATATCCATGTCTAAAATAAACAAAAGGACATATTCGGCTTTAACACATCTATAGTGAGCACACACACCCTGAGCAGTCGGTGTTTAGGTACCACGCTCAAGGGCACTTCAGCCGTAATGGTAGAGGAAGGGGAAGGTGCTAAACTATTGTTTAGGGTTGTGAGGAGGCTGGTGCTTATTTCTGCCGATATTCTCACTCTCTCTCTCTCTCTCTCTCTCTCTCTCTCTCTCT
>JBCNYG010000005.1:23930659-23949191 GCA_039654305.1 Porochilus rendahli | reverse complement strand
AACCCAGGACCTTCTTGCTGTGAGGCGGACGTGCTAACCACTACGCCACCGTGCCGGGGTACTTCATATTCAAAACGAGCTAATATTTTTCATGAAACAGTAAAACGTCTCACTTTCAACACTGATGTATATTTTATGATCTACCATAAATAAAATATGAGTTAATAAGATTTGCAAATGATCTCATTCTGTTTTTATTTTCATCTTATGAATGACTTGGGGTTGTAATCTCTAAAATAAAGGAATGCGATGATATTAAGCCATTTGTGAATTATAATCCCTAATTTGAGAATCTCTGTACTGGTTCATAAAAATGAATGAAGTTTCTCTACTGTTGATTTTTAACAGGGAGTATCTTAAAAAATAATAACGAACAAGCGACTGTTGGTCTTCAAGCAGCGGGAATTTTTTTTTCCCCATTGTCCTGTGTATGTATTACTTTTGATTTGGATGACAAGTAAAACATTTTTAACCACAATCCTCTATGACTACAGTCAAAAATAAATATAAAGACTGAAAAAAAAAAAAAAGTACTGCATAACACATTTGAGCATAAGTGTGTCATTGGATGATGCTGTAAATAGAAAATAAAAAAAAATATTTTTTATGAAAGACAGTTTCATAAAAACTGCACCGCTTCAGTGTTCGGTCGACATGCAGCCTGAGCCTTAGTCTGTATTAATACACATAACTGCTGCAGTATCTCGGTAGAATTATGCCGCACAAGCTGAAGGTGCTCCCAGGTAGAGGGAGGAGGGGGAAGGAGGAGGCGGTGGAGGAGGAGGAGGAGGAGGAGGAGGAGGAGGAGTAGTGGTCGGGGATTTCCTGAAAGCGAGCCACAGTCTTCTGTGGAATCCTATTAAGCATCTATCCGCAAGCTGTCAGCTGATAATGAAAGGAACAGACCACATTTTCTTTCCATTATTGGCCCCGGGACTCTGCTGGGCCTTTGGAAAAAAAAAAAAAAGAGGCATGCTATACGTACTCTTGCCTTTCTGCATGGCAGAGTATACAGCATGTACGGCACAAAGCCAAGTCTTCCGTGGAAACCGACAGCCAGACCTATATTGTATTGAAGCTCTCTCTCTCTCTTTGTTGCTGCTCTCTTTCTCATTATTCTCTACAAGCATATCCGCCATCTGTGGTAGCCATTCATGGAGTATGCTCTTATTATTGCTGTTCGGCTGCCTTCTGTGACACGTCGCTGTCTGTTTCTTGGCAGAGTGATTCATTCAGCCGATGACGGACAGCGAGAGAGTCACAACAGGCGACGGTGACGGCGCTTGATTATCATTTTCACATTGCAGCTTAATCAGGTTATGTCAGGCCACAGTGGACTTTTAAAGCGTATTTAATTTATTTTTACTCAGAACGGAGAAAACTAGTGATGTGACTTGCTTTTAAAGCCAGAGAGCATTGCATGGTTCACATTTCCTGCCAATATTAGTTTAACAAATAGTCATATCAATAGTACTTTCTTCATTACAGTTCTTTCTGTCATGAAATAGTACAATGATGCGGAGACGCACTGGTGTGCCTAATTACAACTAAGTACCCGAGCAGGGAATGAGTCAGATGAGAAGTAGCATGCTGTAAATAAGCGTGGGGGGTGGGGCTGGGGGGGTTAAAAAGGGGTTAGCCTGATTTTAAACATTAAGGGGTTATTAAGTCTGGGTAAACATGAGTGAATTAAACATGAGTGGATGTGTAATCACTTCATTTGGACTCAAAAAGGAAGAAATTATTCGATTGGTGGGGAAAAAAGCCAAAACCAGAACACTCACTCATCAACAGCTTAATCCTACTAGGGTTGCGGGGAGAGTGATGCCCATCTCAGCCGACTCTTGGCGAAGGCTGGGTATTCCCTAAACATCTTGCCAAACCATCGCAGGGCCAACACACACACCCATTCACACTCACACCCAGGGGGAGTTTGGAACTAGTCTCGGAACTGTGGGAGGAAACCGGAGTATCCATACTAAAACAATTATCCACTCAGACCCATTGGATATCACAAAATATCCACCTCGCCTTTCATGAATGATTGGTTTAGTGTATACTAAACAGGAACATAAGAAAAGCAAACTAAAATGATTGTTTTTTTCATGATTCAAGCATTTTTACTCGTTTGTAAGGTGGATAATGTGTGTTATCCTGAAATGGCAAGCCAATCAGATTGCGCCACTGCCATGTAGTACATGCTAAATACTTGTATGTATATATACATATTTAGCATATAGTACACGGCAGTGGCGCAATCTGATTGGTTTATAACGCCATGATGAGGGTTGCGGAACAGTGACGTAATATAAAGAGACAGTACAAGTTGAGCATGTGTAGGTGATGTAACAACATTAGGTGAGGGTTAGCACCCTGCCATGCTCATTGTCTATCCATGTCGCGGCAGGATTAGGGTAGATTTAGTGCTGTGAAACGCATACCTACAGAGAGCAGTAACCAAAACCTACATGTACAGGACAAGCCTGAGAACTTTTACTTTACAGCCAAGGAGTGCTCTGATATCCCACACATTTTTAAGACACTCGCAGTACTCATCACGGACATTCTGCTCCCCACATTATATCCATGGATTAAGGTCATTCACGAGAGGCTTTCAGTGAGGGAGGGATTGGCTGGAGGGGATACACGTGTGTGGGATCATAGTGTGATTCTGTTTTTCGCTTGCGTTGTGTTTTGTATCCGAGAACCGACGCGACACCTAAATACTGCGGGGTAAGGCAGGACGGCTGCCAGTGGCCACATCTCCACCATCTTTGTTACTGTCATGTCTCGCTTTATTTGGTGCCAGTGCTTCCAGGCTTGTTTATCGCACAACAAAACCTGCTTCAACTTGGACACCTTTCAATTTTGCACTCCTTAATTTGTCACTTAGGCTAATTGTTTACACGTTACACTTTCCCAGAAAGCTTTTGCAGCAGGACTTTTCTGCGTTAGCGAAATGCACCAATCTTTCTGTAACACATAATAATAATAATAATAATAACAATAACAAGTTTGCCCTATTTCCAGATCTCTTTATTCCTGCAAGCGTCCCCAGCTGAGCTTTTACTTCCCTCATTAATCTGTTTTCTGCTTCAGTCAATCCTGCTGGAGCTTTAGCCAGGTTTATGATGGGTCACACTCCACACACACACACACACACACACACACACACACACATGCACATACCTACCAATAAATACAGAGGAATAAGAATTATATGTACACTTACACTCAGAAACCAAGCTCATTCCGATACTACATATGAAAGTTAGAACAGATGATTTTTTTCCCCCATTAGGTTCAATGGTGAATGCAGCATTTCATCCATAAACGGTCATTTTGGTTAACGATAAATAAACCTGCCCCCAGTAGACTCAGTGCAGTAGCAACATTAGCAGTTTGCTCTCTCTGAAGAAGAAGGGAAGTCTTGTTTTTTTTTTTTTTTTTTTCTAATTTGTGTAGGTTAACCAGAAAGACATCCATTAACTAACTGGTTAACAATGTTAGTCTCCTCGCTGTTGTATTTTCGGGAACAGAGGCAATAATCTACTTTTTTAGTAATTAGACAGCGAACGCACCGAGAAGGAGATTCCAAACAATGCACTAATAAATAAAATAGTCTTGAAAGGGTTCTGTCCGATAGTTCAAAGCCAAATCCTGGGGAATGTTTTTTAAGGGTTCGCTCACTTGTATCCCTCAGATGATGGAGTTCACCCTTATCCTTCTTTAAGAATCTAGCCTTACTGAAGAAAGTGTGATGTACAGTTTCACACCAGATAAGGGTATGTCTTGTACAGACGGCGGATTTCTGCACCCATCTAAGATTCTCATCTAAAAAATCTTCAAGTGTTTCTTCCCCTAACTTTTCTTGCCACATGGCCTTTGTGGAGTGAATTTGGTTGTAAATGGTTCGAGGTATGGATTGGCATCTGAAATCTAGCAAGAGGTTCTTCATTGGGTAATTAGGGAACTATTAGATGGTTACATGAACGAAGCTACAGATTTGCAAACGGCTGAAATAAAGTGGTGCTTTGGAAGGGTGAATAGATCTGAAATGTGTTGAAAAGATATGGAAGCACCATCAGTGTACATGTTTAAAATTTTATTAATGCCTTGATTTGACCAAAATGAAAAGGCGTGTCTTGCAAGAGACCTACAGTACAAAATAATGTTTCAAATAAATCCAAAATCGAAGAATCTAAGGTGGAAGGTGGGTCATAATAAAAATTGTACTGTACTATGGCCTTCAATGCTAAAACTTTGTACCAGGTAGAGGTAAGGTCCAGATGATTCCAGATAAACTCTAGAATCAGACTAACATCTAATTTTAACGTTAACTTTGTGGTACAGTGGTTAGCACTTGCACGTCATGGTACAATTGTCCTTTGGACATTTCTGTGGGGATTTTGCATTTTCTAACCCTGCTTGTCTGGGTTTTCACTTGGTGCTCCAGGTTCCTCCTACAGTCCCAAGACATGAAGATCAGCTCAACTATGTCTCCTTAGTGTGAATGATTGTTGAACTTGTGTTAGCCCGGCCATAGACTGATGACGTTTTCAGGGTATACCCTTCCTCTTGCTCAAAGTCAACTGGGATTGGCTCCCGCTTTCCTGGCGACCATTAAAGACCATGCGGTATACATAATAGAATACAAATGAAAAGGCATGGATGGATAGATGGCTGGAATACATATCAAAAGCTAAGGACATTTAACATGTTTGACAGTCGATGTCTCCTTAGGTTTGGGGCGGCAACGAAGCAAAATTTGCTTTGTAGCCTTAATTTATAGTCAAAAGTTTAACCGAATGACTAAAGATTGACTACGGCAGGTAATAATCAGCAAAGCAGCCAGCAAGACTACTGCGTAGTAGAGGGATTAAAAAAGTGCCAGGCATCGGAAATTTCCTTCATAAAGGGTGGAATTAATTTAGAGGGTTTTAATGATGGACGCATATTGGAGGAACGAACGATCCAGCTACAGACATATTAAAGTCACTTCCATGAATTAAGTAATGCAATGATTAATCCTGAAATGTTAGAAACACGGATTTTAAAAAAAGGTATCATCCCAGTTCAAGGCATCAGTGTTCACCCAAACTATTTGGGTCATCAGTAACTTGAATGAAATGAGGAGTGATAAAGTTGCTCTTCTCTTCCACTTCTCAGCCTTGCCTGGTTCCCAGCCAAAGAGATGGGTCTTTTGTATTTAAACAATGTGAGTGTCAAAGATGGATTAGTAAACCCCTTACTGGTACAGCTAATACAGTTCAAGTACCCACTTAATACCCCCCCTATACGTTGGAGAAGGTTTAAGTTGGCACATGAATTAAGACCCTGTAGTGTAGTGGAACACGTTAGCCCTCCATCACACTCGAACAAAGACCATGATGGCCGCAGTGTGTCCTTAAAATTTTGATAATCACTGCGGTCAAAATAGACCAAGTTCAAACTACATCCTTACTACGTCCCTGTCAGGTTCTCACTGTTTAACATATTACAGCTAATTTCTTACCACATCCATGTTTCACAATGAATTTATTCTTACTATGTTCTTTAAACAACCAATCAAATCACACCACGAACCTACCACATTCTCACTTTGTTTGTCCGGTCCTTATAAGTACTACTTCATGAACTGCACTTTTTCATTTATTCAGCAGGTTTCCATGTGTCCACATCTACTTTTATCAAGTCTCCTCCACGCCCATGCCACAGGACCATACCACGTCCTTATCGTTTTCTCCGGTGCTGTAAGAAATCTTTACTGTGTCCACGCAGGTTTTGAGGATGTAGTGAAAACTTGGCTAAGTGTGGCGGGGTTTAAAAAAAGAAAACAAAAACTCTGCAAAATTTCAAATAATTGTTTAAGGCAGGGAGACACGGTGGCGTAGTGGTTAGCATGTCCGCCTCTCAGCAAGAAGGTTCTGGGTTTGAGTCCTGGGCTCTGGCGTTTCTGTTTGGATTATACATGTTCTCCCCATGCTTGTGTGGATTTACTCCGAGTACTCCGGTTTCCTCCCACAGTCCGAAGACATGCCCATTAGGCTAATTGACTGTTAGGCGAATTGACCAAATTGCCCCTAGGTGTAAGTGTGAGTGTGAATGGATGTGGGTGTGTTGCACTGCAATGGTCTGGCCAGCTGTTCAGGGTGTACCGCTCCTTTGCCGAGTGTTGGCTGAGATAGGCTCTTGCCTCCCCGCAACCCTAGTAAGATTACACAGCTCAGCAATTGAGGGAGTGTTAAAGGGCAGGCAACAAACACTCACTCACTCATTTGCTGAACCACTTAATCCTATTAGGGTCAAGGGAGATATCTGGAGCCTATCTCAGCCGACACTGGCGAAGGCAGGGAAAAGCGTGAACAGCTCGCCAGACCATCGCAGCGCCAACATACACACAAAACTATTCACTCACCGAGGGGCAATTTGGAACAGCTAATTAGCCTTATGTGCATGTCTTTTGGACTGTCGGAGGAAACCAGAAGAAAACCCACCCAAGTACGGCGAGAGCATGCGAACTTCAGCTGACAGAATTGTATTGTCAAATATCTGGATACCATGTAGATAACAAACCCCCCACCCCACCCACCCAAACTATTACCCTTTGTGCTGAATGCATATTGACAGATTTCAGCGACTGCCCTTTGATGTCACTTATAAGTGACTTTCGCATAAAGAGGTTATCCATTGATTTCTCAGTGGAGGGAAATGTGCTAGTCTTTGTCCAGGGTAATTAAATCTGCGTACAGATGCAGTAGATATATAAGAAACCAAAAAAGGAAAAGGAATGCTTTTACAAAGATGTATTCCTCCTCCACCTATGCCTCGCTCCTCTTAGTTCAACTCTCCACACCTGCCCCCAGTATCGCGCCACGACTTATGTAACATATGCTCAACTTGTATAGCGATGTGACAAGTAAAAGCAAATACATAATTTTAAAATGTACAGGTGTATTCTAAACAGATAAGCATATAAATACAAACAGCAGCTATAGTGAACTATTGCTCGTACAATTGAAATGTTCCAGATATAAAGTTTAGAGGGCATAGAGAGTTTGCATTCATTAATGTACAATACATTCATAGTAACTTCCTGGTCAGGTTGCTGAGGCAATCATTAAAATTAGGCTGCTAATTTATTTACGTTTTGGTGAAGCAGGTAAAGATACAAATGAAAAAGCAAGAGCACTCAGCAAACGCAAACCTCCACCATGCTCAGCAATCCTCCATATTAAAACAAAGACTTGATTCGAACTGCATCCCCAAAAACTACTGGAGTCCTCCTTATACAAAGCACCCGTCCCCTTGTAGAAATAACAGCAAGTACACAGCACCCCCTGCTGGGCTCTCCGTAAAACGACATTTCCAAAAAATCGTCACAGTTTTAAAGACACTTTTAAAAAGTTCCTCCATCCAAAATTTGATCTGGATCATCTCCAAAACAGTTTGCATGCTCTCCCCGAGCATGTGTGGGTTTCCTGCAGGTTCTCTGGTTATCTCCGACCATCCAAAACCATCCACAGTAGGCTAATTGACTATTTCGGATTGGCCCTATGGTGGGTATGAGAGTGAATGCCTCATGAATGTTTGTGTGTTTCCCGGCAATGGTCTGCTGAACTGTTCAGGGTGTACCCTGCCTCCTTGCGATCCTAGCAGGAGTAAACAGTTTGGCTAATCAGTGAATGATCATCTCCAAAACCTCCCCTCTGGTAGAAATTTCATGAAAATCTGCACATAACCCTTTACTAGCATACAAACAACCCGAGGATTAAACATAACCTCCTTGGGAAAGATTTAGGCCACACCCAGAGTGTAGCATGATTAGCATGTATCTCCAGACTACATAGTATGGAATGTACTATAATTTTTTCTATACATCATAATAGGGATAGGGAACAGGGAAACATTTACCTAGAAAGAGCGAAAATCAAACGTGCAATATATTCCATGCCGAACACTTTTACTTCAGTGAAATCATTCTCTCACAGTAACATCATCACTGAGATGAACGAAAATGGTACTCTAAATGCTGTAGCCGTAATCAAGTGCACTGTAAACACACATCATGCACACAATGTAAGGGGGACGCATGCAGAGCAAAGCAGCCTGGATGTGTTTACCAGCATGTGTTTATCTCAAAGGAGAGTAATTATAGCTGAAACGTGGTGCCGGAAATCCACTAAATCCCTCATTTGCATTTACCGCCGTCTTCCAGCTTTTTTAAGAGTGTAAGCAGCTTCTGTGTGGGGGGATCTAATTTATGGGTGATTAAAGGGTCACATTCATGGTTTGAAAGAGCAATGTCTAAGTTAAATTAGTGTCCAGAGAATATAGATGGTCCATCTGGACTTTACATGTGGACTACATGGTACTTGTTACTGCGATGCTAGAGATTTTATTCATATCATATACTATATGTATGCATAGATATGGCATGGGCTGCACTTGCTGTCAGCGCTGTAGGTATATTGATTACATGGCTTTAGGTCGCTGAAGGTCCCTAAAGTGCTTAAATGCTCAAACTGGTGTCAAAGGTTGCCCTGACACCATAGATTGAATGGGTTATTTCAGGAACCTGGAGTGTGTCGTTGAAAGGGAAGTAATGACTGGTTGATTACCGGCTTTTTGTCCCTGACTGATGGGGCTGAGGTAGGGTTATGCAATGATTTCACAGTGTTTCCACCCACACGCTAACAAGACATTTTATTACAGTTTGTCAGTTTGTATAATACAGTGTTAAAGAATCCTTTCAACACTTCCTGCATCTAGAATTTCCAAACTCCAAACTCATTTTTTGTTTTGTTTTTACCCAAATATCTAGCAGAGGTTGTTTTTTGACTAAAAAAAACAACCTCTGGTAGATATTTCATGGAAATCCACACATAACTTTTTGCAAATAACATCACCTCTTTGCTTCACTGACTAATAGAGCTATGGTGGAGTTCTGGAATGGTTTTACAGTTTCAACAAAGATATCTAGATTTTGTCAAATTGTCTTTTTTAAATGATATGACATCATGGTTCATGTTTAAACCACAGAGAATGGCTACTGAAAGCAGTACACCAGGCATTCATTCATTTTCTAAGCTGCTTAATCGTAATTAAGTAGCGGGGAGGCTGGCGCCCATCTCGGCCGACTCTAGGCAACGGCCGGGTACACTTTGGGCAGCTCACCAAGCTCACACTCACACCCACACCTAGTGGCGATTTGGAACAGACACACAGCCTACTGTGCATGTTTTTGGACTGGGAGGAAACCGCAGTACCCGGAGGAAACCCACACAAGCACAGGTAGAAACTAATCTGTCTGATGGTGGCTTATCAGAGCCTGAGCTTTTTGTTTCTGTAGTGTGAAGCAGCTAGGAGTTCAACTCCTCCTGTATTGGACGCAAGTCCATCACAGGGTACCGTCCCAGTATTTTTAATGGTACCCATTTATACTGCTGGGTAGACAGAGGCACACTTATGGTTATGACTTCGCCCAAGGATCTTAACATGGTAGGAGTCTAACAGGGATTTCAACCCACAACCTCTCGATCATGAGCCCGGCACCCTAACCACTACGCCCCGGCCCGACAGCAGTACACTAATCACACCTAAATTAAGCAGGGATTATTTAAACAGAGCAGCCACCATGTTTGATTTGGCCATAGAATGAACAATGTTGATACTTTGAACGGCTAGACACCTGAAAGCTTAATCGCTTATTGTCACTGGCAAACCGATCCAGCCTTGAGGCGAACCATGTTTTAGTTATGTGGCGCCACATGTCTCGATCTCTCGCGGCGCTTTAGACCACACCTGCACTCTCGAAGTTGAGGTAGAAGTTGTGCAAGTGCAGTTTTCTTGAATCGCCTCAGGCTTCCTTACTGTTGATTCTTCCTTCAAGGAATAATTCTTCAAGCTTTCCTTTTTCAGATTAATTGTCCGTGGAAATTGAGTTTGTGGCAGTAGCGGCTCAGCGGGTAAGACTCTGGGTTGCTGATCTAGAGGTTGAAGGTTCAAGCTGCCGTTGTTGGACCCTTGAACAAGGCCCTTAACCCTCAACTGATCCAGTTTACTTTATAAGAATTATATGTTGCTCTGGAAAAAAGCCATATTGTAAATGCAATGAATGTAAATGGGGCATTCAAGAGTTGACTTTCTTTGTTCACTTACTCGGCTGAAGTAAAGCTAAACAAGAATAAAATAAAAAGCTAACTTACTGAAGGGGAAACGATACAGGAAGTCATAGCAAAAAACGAACTTGCTAACTGGTAGTTCATTCATTTATTCATTCATTTTCTGAACCTAGTCCTGATTAGGGTCTGGCGTCCATCTCAGTCAACTCTGGGCGAGGGCAGGGTACACCCTGGACAGCTCGCCAGGCCATTTCAGGGCAGAAATTCACTGACGCCAATCCAGCTAACAGCACTGGGGGACAGCAGTGACAGCTTGGTGCTAGTGGGGCTTGAACCTCCGATCTTTGGATCAGTAAGCAGTTGAAATTAAACCTCAGACAAGGGCTGTGTTGTTCGCTCGTGTTGTTCTGGTGCTTTCTGTTGGAAGAAAGATGGTGAAATTGAAATTTTGTTAAGAACTCAAGTTTGTTTCATGGCAGTGATGGTAGTGGCGGTAGCCTCTTGAAGACTTTTAAAACTTACTGCTGCAGTCAATCTTTAAAAAAAAAAAAAAAAAAAAAAAACTAATTCACCTGATGTTAACTGGTTCCCACCTGAAGCTGTTCAGCAATGATAAGAGAAGAAGATTCGAACGGCGCTCTCATAACCTGCCTCCGTATTACCCACATTTTCTCACAGACCTTCCTGACCTCTTCAGCACTTCTCCACGCCATCCGAATAGCAATATTCATCTCTCCATATAAACGCATTTTTTTCTTGCTGTACTCTGGGAAGCTAGTTGGGCAGCTGAACAACACATTAGCAGCGCAGGAGTGCTAGCTTCGGTCACCATTGGCTTTATGCGAGGAAAGCTCAGTGCTTGAGTTGCAGTGTTGCCAGTCTGTGCTAAAAACCTTTCATTATACACAGACATGTTGGATTATATGCAGAATAAGCCGTCGCACTAGGAGGTTAATGCTATACCTGCAAAAACATCTTCAGGCTCTATGGATATAAACACTAAATATGTGTTCTATAAATACTGTACGTTCGGTTAAAAAGGGCATCGCGAGAACGTTAAACTCATCAACTAATATGAGTCCCTTACTGTTGTTCAGGCAGGCCATAAGCAGGTGCAGTTCCACTTAATTCCCCACTCGGAGCTTTTATTCTCTGAGTCACGGTGCTGCAAGTGTTGCAGGGGAAACCACGTTTGTGATATCGCAGTCACTCTATTAGTGCGGACACTCGACTAATATTTAATGGACCATTCACCACTCTCATGTCACTGTGACTCACCAGTCATCACTTCGTTGTACGAGGGCTAGGTTACAGCAAATCTATGCATATGGTTGTGTGTTTGTGTGTGTGTGTGTGTGTGCACACACTTTTTTTTATTCACCAGCTATATCTGTATTCAGATTTAAACCCAGAGTGGACTTTTTGGTCTCCTTCTGACATCCTCAGCTACATCGGTTCAGTCCATAGGACTGTTCGTGGTATGTCCCATGTAATGGGCAGACCATTCAGCGATGCTCTACAGTGGTGTCCCTCTGTCGCTTTGTTCTCTGTCTTCTTCTCTTGATGTCCCACCAGTATGTCACATGACCTGCACACTGCGATGAGTGGCTCGCAGAGTGGCTCTACCACTAGGAGAGTTTAAAGGGGCGTCCACACAGGCAGCCGCAATCTATATTCATTCTGGGTTAATCCTGATTAGGGTCGTGTTCAGCTCATGTTATCATCATTAATAGCTTATCATTATCCTTAATATTAATGCACGGCAAGTATAGAATGGAGTCTCTTGTGCACATGTTTGTCTTACGTATGTATTTCCATGCTGCTGTGCGTAAAGGACCGTATATAAGTATATACTCACAGGAAATGCCAAATCCTTTAGAAGATGTGGACCCAAGGACCACATTTCCAGTTATTATCCTTACATGATCATAACAGAGTAGAGCAGAGCTCACCTGAACCGCCTTTGTCATGGTTAATATACAGTATGTAAAAATAAACTAAAGAAAATCTTGTTTTAGTTTGCTTTTCTTTATGTTTTCACATAGTGTATATTAGAAAGGGGTTTCATAAGACACTGGTATGCCATTTTTTTACCGAGATAGTGAACCAATCAGATTGTGCCATTTTCCTGTAGTATATGCTAAATTGAGCTGGTGCTAGTTTCCAAAAGAATCTTGTATTGTGGCAGATTCAGAAGTACTGCCAAAAATATTGAAGACTTGGAAACAAGGGTGTTAAATATGCCTTGAAACTCTATCCAAAACAAAAAATAATCATGTTCCGAACCAAAGTGTCTTTTTCTAAGCATATCGCATATCTTAAACACTAATTAGCCCTAATAATATAAATGTCCTCTTCAGAAGGCGACAGCGACCCAGTGCTGTGAATGTGTGTGCGTACTGATGTTGTTATTGTGTGTGTGTGTGTGTGTGTGTGTGTGTGTATGAATGAAAGGCTACTAGGGTGAAGCTGACAGTATGTTCTGTTCTCCATCTCCCTGCAGAGGAGAGATAGGCTTACCACACTTCCTTACTTCTCTCCATCCTCTTTACTTCACCAGCACATTTCCACTTTTATACGGATCTGAGACCATTATCCGTCCCTTGCACACCTCTAATCGTATCTGTTAGAAGAGAATTCCGTGAAGCTGGCCTGGCATCAGTGTGCCGCCTCCTGGATTTCCCCAAACACAGCACGATTGTCTTCCATTCATCACTGAGCGCAGCACAAAAGCCCACAGTGCATTCATCCACCTTCAGCATCGAGAGCCAGTAATGAGCTAGTGCTTACAGAGGTGTGATCACCACAGCAACAGCTGGAGTTGTCTATATTATGTCATGTAAATTAAATATGTTGAATGTTTTTTTATTGCCCAAGTGTTGCCTATGAGATTGATTGTTTAAACAATTAATAACCCTAAATGTCTACTCTGGCAGCACCGTGGCACAGTGGTCAGCACGTCCGTATCACAGCAACAAGGTCTGGGTTTGATTCCCGGGCTCGGGCATTTCTTTGCGGAGTTTGCATGTCCACTCCGTGCTTGTGTGGGTTTCCTCCAGGTACTCCGGTGTCCTCCCACAGTCCAAACACATGCACAGTAAGCTAATTGGCTGTTCTAAATCACCCCTAGGTTTGAGAGTGAGTGTGAAAGGTTATATGGGTGTGCTGGGCCTGCGATGGCCTGGCGAGCTGTTCAGGGTGTACCCCACCCACGCCCAGAGTCGGCTGAAATAGGCACCAGTCTCCCCACAACCCTACTTAGGATTAAGCGGCTTAGAAAAAGAATGAATGGATGACTTTCTTCTTTTTGCTTGAGTGCTGGATTTCAGCCGTGAAGACTGCATTTGTTGTTAAAAAGTATAAACCGCCCCAAAGTTCAGTGAGCTGTCTATGGAAGAAAAGCAAATCATTTTGAAGCTGAGAAACGAGGGAAACTCTCACTGTCACTGCACAAGCAAGAATTTATGACAAATTTCTCATAACCAATGCAACCGAATTGTTCAGAAGTAGAAAGAAACCACTGCTGAAATAAAAGCCAGACATCAAACACCTTGGCCAAGGGAATCAGTCAGAAATGGTGTGGGCTATGATGCGGTGAAGAAAAACCTGAAAACAGCAGCCCCACCAAAAAAAACCCAGCAATCCCACATATACCTTGTAAAAAAATAATAATGTACTCAGCACCTGCTGGAACGTAACACTCCAAAAAAAATCATCCTATCTCACAAAAGAAAAAAGAATCATCTTTTTAAAAATTCCTAGGACGTAGAATTTAATCCGGATCATCTCCAAAATCTAATGGAGCCTTCCTTGTCTAAAGCCCAGCCTCTGATAGAAATTTCATGAAATTTCACACATAACCCTTTGCATTATCCTGCTAACAAACGAAGAAATACACAAACCAAGGGTAACACATGACTAAAGACAGTGGGCATTATTAAAATGGGTTATTTTCTAATGGCCGCTTAGCATGTTAGTGTATTATAATTATAAGTGTCAGTGATTTGGAGCCGGTTTTCGAATAATGGCTACTGTGTGAAAGCATGCGAGAGCTCTGGCAACTTGATTTGGGACTCATACTTCATGAGCTCTTCATATTTCTTTAAACTTATAATTTGTCGAGCTGTAGTGCTTGCAAGACAAAATTGCTCATACTAATAATGCAACTACTATTAATTATTATTATTACCACTGTTATTATTAGTACTATGACTGCACTCATAAGCCATTTAGAGAATTGACTGAGCTTAAAGTGATGAATGCACACACGTTTTTTTTTAAAAAACAGCAAGAATCAGCTAAAAAAAAACGACAAAAATGTTTTTCAGCGTATTACAAAAATACTAAGGTTCAAATGCACGGTGGCGTAGTGGTTTGCACAGTAGGCTAATTGGCAGTTCCACATAGCCCCTAGGTGTGAGAGTGTGAATGGATGTGTGGGTGTTGGCCCTGCAATGGCCTGGCGATCTGTTCAGGATGTACCCCAACCTCGCCCAGAGTGGGCTGGCTCTCCCCGCGACAATGCACAATCCATTGCATCATTCTCCAGAAGAAAGACTGGGAAAATGTTCATGCCGTCATAGTAATTTCCAATTTATTTAGCATGCCGTCACAGTGTGGGGTTCGAGTGGTTGACATACATCTCTTTTGTGTGTACGGCAAGTCAGTAAAAATCTCACTTGTTTTTTATGCCTTCTTTTCTTCATATCTGAACAAAAATATATATTTTTTAAATGTCTGACCAAATCAGTGAGAAACAATAACTAGGAACACTGTAGTGATTGTGTATATATATATTTATTTTTTTGAGTAGGGGGGTGTTTGGGGTGACATTGGCCTTTTGGTGAGTGATTCTTTTAGTGAAACATCCATCACTTCACTGGCCACCTGTAGGGCAAAATAACCTTGACTCATAAAAAGCAAGTACTCTGTCAAATTGCTGCTGAATATAGCAGAGATATTTTCAGAGTCCAGACTCTGAGGATTGAAACTGGACTGGGAAATTTCTAGAGAAATGTATGCATGTGTGTACAAGGGACAAAAATCAGGGGAGGGGACGCCATGATGGTGAAATCTAAGAGCTCCATGTCAACTTAAAGGGGAAAAAAATGACCCAAGGATGTTTTCATTCCCTCTAAAAAAAAAAAAACCCTCATGTCCAAGAGATGTGATCTTAAACTAGGGACCACCCCTTATCAAAAGCTGTTAACTTGGTAATAAATGCAAATGAGGAGACTGTCAATAGATGAAAGCTCAGCACCGTGATTCTAATTTCCAGTCTGCCGTTTTCAATTATTTCCACCGCGCACCTATTGCCCCCGGCAGTTTGCTTTTAACGTCGCAGCAGGGGCACGGAACGTAAATTTCCTTTTCCTGTCATGCTCGTTGTTTTCACCATTGTAGTCCCTCCTTCCACTAATTATCCCCATGGCTTGAAGTTCTTGGTGGTGTCATGTGATGGTACCAGGATGCCGTCGAGAATACGGCGACTCTCTTTGAGCGTTTCTGTAATAAAAGTGCACAAATCATTTCAGCCCTGAGCCTTGTTCCTTTCCTCCTCATACACCTCCAGCTGTGAATTGTACTTTACTGTCATGCTGACTGGCTTTACAAAAAAAAAGCAGCACTGCTCAGAGCAAGAACATACATGAGTAGAATTTACAAAAAAAGTGAACATGTTTCTAGTTACCAACTGAAAACCTTTGTACTGTGGAAGTCTGTAAGAACTTGAATCTACCTACCATTTATATCAGCTGTTCAATAAATTCTAAAGTCAATAATGTCTTCATTCTTAACTTTGTTTGAGCGTTTTCTTTGCAGCTATAAAATAACATTCCATAGAATGTTCCATTGTCCACACTGTTGTCAGCAAGCTAACTTTCCTGTTTAACTTCATTGAAATATTATTAGTTAAAAATAAAAGTAAACACCAATAGAGGCCCATTGGGGCTGGCATCATGCTGCCCCATGGACCAGAATCTTCCAGCACAAACCACAGTTGAACCTATTTGTCCTTCAGGGACCTATGAACACAGAAACAACCTAAAACTAATATTTTGGATGTAAGTTCTGCTGGTCTGCTGAGGCACAAGCATCCCAACCCGTGTGGCAGTTTTGATCTCAGTTAAGAAAGGCTATTATTCCAAGAATGCAGCTGAGTGTTTTAAAGTTAAACGTCTTGCAAAAGGCTCGTTAGTGACTTTTGGCCAGATTTGAAGGTCAGTTCAGAATCTTAAACCATCATGTCTTTGTTACGAGCAATAGATTCAGGTTCCCTGAGACATACCTGCAGACTTTCTACTGTAATTATGCGCCATTCTGCCTATACTTCTATAATTATGAGTGAAATAATGGTGCCTTTTAAGAGTTAATGACACTTGCTGCACATTCTCAAAAGCTCTGCCGTCAATGCGAAAATCATTAGAGAGGATCTGTGCTGCCCTCAGCCTCTAAACACGTGTTGAACAGGGAAGGAAACTAATGGGGGATGGCGTAGTGTGACTGGTCTGATCTACACAGGGCCACAAATGGAGCTCGTTCTTTCCCTCTCTCTTTTCTGTTCTTTCTTTGCTGCACCTTTATCTTTAGTCTCAATCTAATCACTCCATATATGTTTTTTTTTCTCTCCTTCTACCTTATTTTTTCTTCACTCTCAGTACACTGTGACTCATTTGTCTGTTCCTTTGGGCAACCTTTTTACTTTCAGACTCATGGTTTTTTCATATATAAAGCGAGTCCCCGTATTTAATTTTCTCTTCATGCACCACATCTGCCCAGACTACTGCCGCAAGACTTTTAAGTGCCTTATATTACATTTCTGTGTGTGACAAAATCCAGACGGAAACAACAGGAAGTGTAAAAAAATAATTTTTTTTTTAAATCCATCTACCCAAATATCAGATATTCGAATTCGGTTGTATTGATTTGATAAAGATGTTGCTACTGAGTGGTGCAGCTGATACTGCAAGGGCAGTCCCACAACCATTGGTGGTCGGATATAGAATACGCTGTCTCTATTGTCAATCATAGTAGCACTAGCCAATCACAGGCTTGTGGATGAGGAAGAGGGTAGATAGCTCTTTCTTCCAGTTGGTAGATTTTATATGATAGACAGCGAAGATCTGAATGGTGGGCCTCAGATTATTGCCTTTTAATATGCGTAATGCCTTTACACGTCAGAGCGATCTTGAAATTGACTGCTAAATCAATTTTTTTTCTCCAAATATTTTTCCAATCTATAAATATACACTGTATGCACTGTATGCATAGATTATATCAACAGTCATCAAAGACTCAATCAAAAGGTCTGATGTCACTTTGGCTGTTTTCCAATTTGTCATGTAAAGCTTTGGTTGATTGGTCTTCACTGTTGTTGATTTCTACATAGCTACATAGAACCACTTAGATGTTCAGCCCATAAATCATAATAAAACATGAAGAATCTCACCCCTCCTGTTCACTGTCTGCCCAATAGTATTCAGTTCAGTCTCCGGTACCTCAGTGACCTCAGAGTTTTTTTTAACAGGAGTCTTGGTACAGTCCAGGAGGAGTATCTCACACATACTCACACTAACCCTGACTGAAGGTCATTGCTAACATGCTCTCCAGATGCTCAATTAGGGCACCCAAGTCTCTGATTCACACTATCCACTATCTAACCGCACTCTCGAGCTAATGGCCGCACATTAGCCGGCCCAAATCACTGCTCACTTGCTCACTTTCATCCACTCTAGATCAATTAGGAGTCGCTTTGGCAGCTGAGGAATTTTTACGGTGGTTTCTCCATGTAGAGGCAGTGTACCGTGGGAATCGTTAACGCAGTCCAGAATGTGTTTATTTTTTATCCCCAGCCCACACCGAATGTTGTGTTTTTGACAGAAACTCTATTCAGACTGCTGCCTTCAGCTGATATACATTCAGAAAAATGAAACGCATTTCTTCAGCCTGGTATAAGTGTAGGAGGAAATACCATATTCACAGAACGCAACTGATTCTCCGAACAGAAATGAGGCCGAACAGAACGTTATTCACAAGATGTTAATGGTTCTTTTTTTTAATGACCGCATTGTGGTCAAAAATGGGGGTTTAAGTACATGAAGTGTGCAGAAATTTTGCGCTAATTCTTTTAATGGGTTTTTGAATGTCTTGCAGCAGATACAGGGCGAATACAAAGTGGTGATCAATGAGAGAAAAAGTGTCATGGTGAGATAATGAGCCACAAGAATGGTACTGGACCAATGAAAATCATTCTACCATTATGAATTAGGAATGAAATATTTCATCAAATTTAATGATGATGAAAACACGATGATGGTGAGCACATCCGCCTCACAGCAAGAAGGTCCTGGGTTCGATTCCCAGCTCAGGCGTTTCTGTGTGGAGTTTGCATGTTCTCCCTGTGCTTGCGT
>JBCNYG010000005.1:23916405-23929724 GCA_039654305.1 Porochilus rendahli | reverse complement strand
GCTGTTCCAGATCACCCCTAGGTGTGAGTGTGAGTGTGAGTGCGAATGGTTGTGTGACTGATGACCCTGCGATGGCCTGGCGAGCTGTCCAGGGTGTACCCCGGCCTCGCCCAGAGTCGGCTGAGATGGGCGGCAGTCTCCCCGTGACCGTAATTAGGAATAAGTGGTTCGGAAAATGAATGAATGAATGAATAATGATGATGGTTGTGGTGGTGGTGGTGGAGAGCACTGACTAACACATGGGGTTGTCCACTTCAAAGCATTTTTTATGAGCACTTTGCTCTAGGTCACATTTATTCAATTGAACTCAAATATTTACTCAAATTAACCCAAATACACAATCTCTCTCTTTCTCTCTCTCTCTCTCTCTCTCTCTCTCTCTCTCCCTGTAAGCACATCCTGCTTTGTGTCCATGCCGTCTAGAGGTTACACTTACAAGCCTCATGTTTACGATATGCTTAATCGCCCTGAAGGGAGGACCATCAAAGCTGCGGCCGGTGTTAATTAAGTTTTTATGCAGTGCAACTGAACCGTGATGAATATGCAGCTGTCCGAGAACAGCAAGTTCTTTGAAATTCTCAGATTGACAACTGTTTGTACTATTACTGATCTAGTACTGTTTGCTATTCTTATTGGGATTTAAAGAGTCTATACAGTGGCTGGGAGTCACGATAGCTGGAAACATGGCGTGATGAGGAGCATTAACAGCACACATTAGGGAAAGTTTTTAAATAACTTTAGACGTAGGAAAATGAAGCACTGTAACCCTTGGATAATTCAGAAGCCAATTTCTGCGTTTCTCACCCCTGCTGAGGCTAATTCGGTTATCGTATTGCTCAGAATTTCTGTCAGAAAACACAACTCTGTGAATACTTTACAGACAGCAGGGCTTCCATACTGCCTGGATCACAAATGCATAGAAACAAGGAACTGGCATGCCAACCAGCTGCACATATACATGGCTATGTAAGCTCCATAAGCAAAATCCATGCCTGATAGGTGAGCTTTTGAATCACCTCTCCATGTCCAAGTAAATAGCCAAAAGAGCTACACTTCTTACTATCGATGGTAAATCTACTGATTCTGGAATATTAAGTAGATCAAAAGAAATGATCTCATGTTCATTGTGCAGATGATTATTTTCTCCATTTTTTCATTTGGCTTACAGCTGGTCAGAAACTGTTTAAATTAAGTGTCCCTGTGGTACAAAACGAGTCCTGTATTTCTGTAGTCCATTAACACATTGGTACATGTAACACATTTCTCCTCCAACACAAGTGAAGCCTTTATTGAGATCTGCTTTTGCTGCACTTACTGCAGCTTAACACACTCTTCTATCCGCCCACTTCCACATACATGAGTTTGCAGATGTCCACAACTGGCTGCTTTCACTGTGATTGACAGAGATAAGAGTAATGCAATCCCACCCAGATCGACTGGCCAATTTTGTACTTTTGATTGCAAATGCTTTTCTGTTCTGTCTTTCCACTCAGAGAATGCATTTTTTATAATAGCTTTGATCCTCACAGGCTGTGATTTCCAGCATTGCAACAAAACGTACCACCGGCTATCCTTCAGAGACTCCATTTGAGAACCATGGCTCTATACATCTCTATATATGGTAGTAAAATGCAGTATGGCTAAGGCCAAGCTTTAGGAATAAGTTTCCGATTCTGCATCTGTGTAGGAGGCAAAGCCCCAGGTGTTTCTCAGTTAGAAGAACACAGCAGGGCCATGTTTATCGAAGAACTCTATGTGATCACTGTAGACCTCCTGCTAGGCTGCATTCTTTAGCAGCTCTCATTCCGACCACCATGCAGCACAGATCACTTGTGGGGCCATGCAGCTCCAACTTGTACCGTTAGCCAGACTGTTGACCATCCTGTTTTAAACACTTCCTCCAAAGTGAGGTAGGCACACTTTGGGAATACAGAAAGTTGCCCTAAAGGTTATTCGAAGACAGAAAGAAAGAAAGGTATCACTTTCAGGGTTTCAGAAGCACTTGGAATGGATATGTGATCACAGTGAGATTGAGCTATGGGTATGAATTCCTGCTGTCCATCATAAATCTGCTGGATTCCTCAGGCTGAGGCATTGTAGCGTGAACTGTGTTTCTGCTCTCATTTCTACCAGTTGTACTGTAATAGCTCGTGCGTCCAGCCCGGATCGAAAACCGTCAAGTCAATTCTTGTTGCACAAAGCTGTATCAAAGTGTGTAAAGCACTGTATCATGGGTAAAACTTTTTTTCTCCCTTCTCTTTTCACAGCCACTCTTGGCACTCTGGACTTCAGCCTGTTATATGATCAAGAGAACAACGCCCTGCACTGCACCATCAATAAAGCCAAGGTAAGCAATGCCCTAAACACCTGGGTTAGTATGATGGATTTTCCAACTGTCAGTGCGATTATACTGTATTTCAAATAATATGTTTGACTCTAAAAAACTAGAGCTATGTGCATGAAACTGACTTTGGTGACTGGCCCTCTATTCATTGATTTTAAAGCCTTTTCAAAAGCTCTTTTTTATATATACCATAACAGGACGCGCACTCCTGAGTTAATTAAGAATTATTTCCATCCAGAGTCAGGTTCATTTTTCACCAACAATTTGAATCGATGAGGGTTAAAACTGAACCACTCCATAAAGTCTTCTCCAGCACTTCGCAATGACTTTCAATAGGGTTAAGGTCAGGACTCTGGGGTGCCGATACATATGTGAAATGATTCCTCGTGCTCCCTGAACCACTTTTTCAATATTTGAGCCCCAATTTTATATCCGTGCCATCAGGGAAGAAAAAGTCTATTGATGTGATAACCTGCCTGTTCACTACATTCAGGTCATCAGCTGACTTCATTTTATTGCCACATTAATGTTGCTGAGCCTCGACCAGACCAATTAAAGCAACAGTGCCATTAGTGTAATTACATTAGTGTAAAGGTTAAAGTGGACTGCATTACTTTAGCCTTGATTACACTAATGGCACTGTTTCCTTAATTGGTCGGGTCGAGGCTCAGCAACATTAATGTGTATAATAAAATGAAGTCAGCTGATATCCATCCACCCATCCGTCTGTCTGTAATGATTTCAGTTCCAGGCAAGAACTTGGAAACCGTTTAAGATTTTGACAAACTTGACAGTTACTTCTACCAGGATTTCTGCAATTCATATTTTCTGTGGAGCAGGGGAATATATATTGTATTATGACTCCTGCAGGTCACGAACAATTTGCTCTTGCAAAAAAACCTCCTTTAAGTTCATTTTCCTGTTGCTTGATTATCCGTTCCAAATTGCCGGCAAAACACCCACTAACTCAGAAGCTATTGGATTTATATTAATGTCATGGCTGTAAGTCAGGGCTTAGGAGTTTCGGGGTTTAAAAAAAGAGTTGGAGAAGATGGGAGTTCTTAGTCAGTCTGATAAGAATAAATTCAGGCTGAAGCTGAGCAGCACTAAGCTTCCTGTCGGTTTCAAGGTGCACTGACTCAAGGGGGTATTTAGTTGTTTGGCTTTGAGAATTTGATGTCTGTTTGCATTCTCCGTTACCATAGAGTGCTCTGTTGCCATAGTGACAGAGACAAAGTGACAGGCGGCCGATCATTTTTGACACCAAGGTGAGCTACTTAACTTGGGAGGTTTGTCCAAATGGTTGTCTTGAATGACTCCTTGAAAGAGTCCTTTAGCTTTCTTTGCTTTCATCATATTCCTAGATATACATACATACATACATACATTCATACATTTATTTGTTTTCTATGCCGCCTAAGCCTATTAGGGTCGCGGCTAGGCTGGCGGCTTTCTCAGCTGACTCTGGGCGAAGGCCATTGCAGGGCCAATACACACATACAACCATTCACACACACACCCATACCTAGGGGTGAAGTGGAACCTCCAAACAGCCTACTGTGCATATTTTTGGACTGTGGGAGGAAATCGGAGTACCAGGAGGAAACCCACGAAAGGATGGGAAAAACATGCAAACTCCACACAGGAACACCACGAGCCTGGGAATCTAACCCTGGACCTTCATGAAGACTAACAATACTGGAAAGAGTGTGCTCTCTCTCTCCCTACCTCCCTCCGTCCCTCCCTCCCTCCATCCCTCCATCCCTCCCTCTCCCCCCTGGACTGAACTGGTATTTATTTCTCTTTGCATGGTGGTGTTGGAAATAATTACCATCAAGTGTTTCTATCTCATCAGTACCAGAGTGTGGGGTTTTGCCCAAAACATGCCCCTATTCTTGCCTCCACCTCTGTTTACTACCTCTGCATATTCTATTACTCTCTAAATAGTTCATTGCATAAAAGGCATCACGTGAAGAAAGTTCAGAAGCGCCGCTCTGAGGAAATATTGCGCTTCCTAATGTTAACCGGAACATAATTCTCCGGTGTGATTTATCACGGTTGCTTCTGTCTGTGACTTGAGACGTTATCTTTGCCCTGTAGCACGCGCTACCATGGGACGGCTACACTAAATCTCTAGATACAATATAACCAGAGACACAAGCTAACAACCAAAACAACAAGACTATAACCTTTTCCCTGTTTATCACGCACACTGCGTCCCTGTCAGCTTCTCTAAATTACATTTGCGTTAGAACTCAATTAATCAGTGGCTAGTTTGAATTTTTTTCCTTTCCTATTGTGGCATTTGTGTTTTGCGTGCTTGTTTACTAACTGCACAATTAAAGCGGTTCGCAGTCAAAGCATTAGCAGACAACAAAGGAGATAATCACAAGGTTTGTCTGTTTCCTCTGGAGAAAAGGCCGACCACGGCTTTCCTCGCCTTCCCTGCTTGAGTTTGCTCCCTTCCATCTATTTCATCTCGTTTTTTCTCCATTAGTTCCTACCCCGTCCCTCTTTCCTTCACACTTTCTCTCCCACTGCTATGAAGATTAATAATGCTATTTAAAGCTGATGAGGGGAAACAGCAGGAAAAGGGTTTTTTTTTCCTTTTACAGTAATTAGATTTTACTCTAGATGCATTTTATTCTTAAAAAAAGGCATCATGAAAATAAAGATTTACTGCTGAGTTCTCGAATGTGATTGGCTCGAAGATGATTAATTTTCTTTAACTCTTATGGATGTTTCAGCTTCATATTGGTGCACGCTTTCATTCATGACTCCCTCAGATATTTCCAGCGTTTTTGGTTATTGAAATATCGCCTCGAGTATATTAAGCGCCATTTTGGCGTTGAGTTATTTTGAGTTTTTGTACACAACTAGACCAGAAAGTAGCGCATTATAATAACACGTCCTTTAGGCTTTCTGTGTACAAATTTCTGGTTGGGTTACTTTGCAGTGAAGGTTCTAGATAGCCACAGTTGGCTCTTCTATAGTATATATAAGTATATATCAGTAAATTAGCTACAAGGCAAATGGTTGTTTTAAATTTTAAAGTCAATTAAAAGTTTTAAAGTCGAAAGTGGCTTTTTTTTATTGATTTTATTGATTTTTTTATCCGAATAAAGATAATTTATTTATAAATAAGAGCAAACCCTCCACGATCGCAGAAACCAACCCGAATAGCCGAGGGAGTCCGACAGGATTCCCGGCTGGCACCTTTTCTGATACATTATTGCTAATTGATAATTATTTTTGGAGGAGGAGTCTCCAGTGCTAGTGCTTTGTAATAGTACGAGGCAAGGCAGAAGCTATGTTTCCTCTGAGACGGGTCTTCAGAATGCAGACTGCCGTTCTTGATAGCTTTATGAATGGAAGGTATCTGGACTTTATTTACAGCTTTACCTTATCACATTGCAGGTTGTACAGCCTGTCTGAATTCTGACATATTCACCACACTTCAGATGCATAAGCACTGTTTCAGCCTCTTGTCTGAGCTAGCGGGTGCTTCTGGACTGGGAAGATAACTTTTTTCCAAGCAAAGCAAAATATTCAACAATAAGAGGATCTGTTTGCTCTTTGTTTATCTCCCCAGAGCAATTAATTATACGGTAATCATGCTGCCGTAGTGGAAACCAAAAAAGGGCATTTTAATTATTTCCTCTTTAATATTGCTTTATAAAAGTGAACAGGCTATTTAAGAACCCAGCACTCGTCTCTCAGATTCTAGTTTAATATACTATATATTGGCCGGTCTCTTTGTTCAAGAGAAATTACATATTGGGTTATTTTGTTATCTTAACAGTACAGACTGAGACAAACCCTAAAGCAAACAGACCTATTTAGCGTTCTCTGGTGAATTTAGGTCCCGGGTGTATGGTTGATGTATTGCTCCCAGTGGTAACACTCTTCTCCTAGAGCTACTTCGGCTGCCTAGTTTTCTCATTAATATAAGTTGAGTTATATTCTAAATTGTGAAAGTAGGAGTGCTAGTTTTCCAGGCCTGAATAAAAGTTATAAAAAAAACAAAGTAGATTTTTTGCTACATCATTGGTTGTGGGGAGGCTGGAGCCTGTCACAACCGACCCTGGGTGAAGGTGGGGACACCCTGAACAGCTCGGCAGGCCATCACAGGACCGACTGTGTATTCACTTAGGGGCATTTCTGAACAGCCTATTTGCCTAATGTGCATTTAGGCAAGTATTTGAACTTTGAACATGTATTTGAACTGTGGGAAGAAACCGGAGAACCCAGAAGAAACCCATATATGCAAGGGGAGAACCCGCAAATTCCATACAGAAATGCCCCTGCCGAGCCCAGGACCCTCTTGCACTGAGGTGGTCATGCTAACCCCTACACAACCGTGCCGCCCATGCATTCATTCATTCATTTTCTGAAATCTACTTAGGGTCGCGGGGTAGGCTGGCACCCATCTTAGCCGACTCTGGGTGAGGGCAGAGTACACCTTGGACAACTTGCCAGGCCATCGTAGGCCGCCCATACAGCGTTTAGATAAACCATATAGTTTCAAATATTTCCAGGAGGTAAATAAAGCCTAGAAAAAGTCAAGGAAAGTCAAAAAGTAAGCAAAGGCAAAGCTTTGCTGGATCAAGACTGACCTTCCATCTCTTCTGTTTGGATTCGGATCTGGGTCTCAGCCAAACAGCTGGCTTCCCAGCGCCTGCCAAACAGCACAGATAGATGGGGCTTCCCTTCGCAAACCAGCTGTTAATATTTCCTTCGCAGTCCCATAGTAATCTCTGAAGCATGACAAGCTATGGATTTATGATTAAGCCCAATCATCGGAAGCACTCAAATTAAGAACTGAGCAAACAACAAAAAACTAGTAGAAGAACCAGGAAACAAGACATGACTTCATATGGAATTAGTATTGTCTATTAAGTGAGGTTAGAAACGGTGTCCCCACCCATCTGGTGTCTTTAATGAATAACTGAGGGACTAATCAGGAATCCTTAGTTTGTGAAGATGGCAGTTATTGCCTACGTGAACTGTACTTAAAATCTTAGTCATAGGAAAGTAGTGATGTGTTTTCTTTAATCAGAAAGCAGGTCACAGTATCATTAAAGAGTCCACAGGCACTTAAGCTCAGCTTTAATAATAAAATCTACAGAGTTCTTCTGTTGGTGTATTGATTCCAAATTTACAGGCAAAGATACTTGAAAAAAGATGTTCACCCTAGTGACTACTCAAATCACTAGCTCCTTGCACCAATCGCAGGGTGATTGTTTCTTCAGAGTTACATTGTCCTACATAGACTTAGTTCCTGTTTGTTACCCTTTAGCACCAAACCGGAAGTCACAAGGCCAGATTTTTAGATGTAGCAGATCATCAATGGTAGTCTGAAAGGCCATGAAGAAAGTGAAGGTGAACAAGCCAATCAGAAGCTGGCTTTTAAGGCATTGCAAGGGATAGGGAAATGGGTTTCCAAAACACATTTTTATTGGTTAAATATGGTATTAACTCCTATAAATTTATTCTTTGACCCAATAAATAATGTTACAGTGTTGAATAGGCATGTTAGACGAGACCTGTTTAAGATTGCTGTAAACGCACGGCTTTAACACACCATGCTGGGCCTTCTGATTAGCTGGCTTTCCTTCACTGCCCATCCCTGCCCATCTTGGTCTGCCTCCCAGTGCACTGATCATGGAGCTTTCGGACGACGAATCAGAGCAGAGAAGGTACAGAGAGCTGAAAGGCCATAAATGTGAGGAGGAAGCCAAACAGTCTCTCTAACACGTGCTCTCAAAATCAGGGTTTCAGGGGGAGGTGGAGAAGTAGCTTCCTCAATAACTGTTGAGTTGTTCGGATAAGGAATTATACTTTAGTGCTCCACTGGTGTCCAAAATTGAAAAATTAAGCTCTTAAAATGGGTAATTGTTTGACGTTGAATGATTGGTAACTATTGTTACAGGATATGATGGAGGAATCCATGAGCCTCACAAAGATGACAGGCTGATGCTTTTGTGGTATTTTCAGGTTATTTCTGAGATGATGGATCATACATTTAATTATTACAGGCAGGTTTTATGCATATACAGTTTGAGGAGATTGTTGCAGGAGTTACGTAAATGCCGATTTGCTACTAGAGAATAAGAGATGTGAATGAGTCACTCAGTTTACATCATCGTTTATCTTTGTGTTTTGCGTTTTGGAGGATACAGGATCGAAGGTCTTTTTGTCAGCACTACTAAGTGTCTTTAGATAGTAAGCTGGTGAGTCAGTGGACCGGAACGGAGAATACTACACAGGATATTTTTAACGTTGCTGAATTGTCATAAACAGTACAGGTTACAGCAAGGCTCTGTTGTTCCAGCTCAGTCACTGCAGTTCTGGATACCAATCATGTGGAACCGACTGCACTGAAACAGAAACGGAGAGCTGTATTTGTGAAGCGGACATTGCAGAGCATTGGTTATCTTCATACTGAGTTGTCATGGTGTGATAAGCGCTTAACTAGAGGCATTTTTAGTCACAGGAAGTACACAAGGATTATAAGGAATTAGCTCTCCGGGCTTGCAGATAACGAAGCACTCGCATTAAGAGCAGCGACTGCAATTGCAAAAGGTTCTCGTAATACATACTTGATTTCATTGATTCCTGGAGCTGGTAAGGACATTATCTTGTTTATTATCAAAATGCTGCCAACGATTTGAGACAAAAATGAAATGATATCCATTCTATTAAAATATGTTGGAAAAGTTCTTTTAAATAGAAACTAATCCTGTCAAATGAAGCCAAACTTGCTATAAGTTGCTAATTTACATTGATGTCATCTTTAGAGTTTGGTTAGGATTTACAAAGAACATAACATCCCACCAGCACCTCTTCCCTATCAGATGACCCCCACCCATTTATGTTAATTTACTATTACCTTCACCGCATTTGAACAGGATACGTAACTATATAATAAAGTTTATTTGCTCTTACTCACTCACTCACTCACTCACTTGCTTACTCCAACTGGGGTGAACAATGGGTGAAGGTGGGGTACACCCTGAACAGTTCTCTAGACCATCACAAAAATTTTATTTAAATTATTGTAGCTGTGGTACGGTGGCGTAGTGGTTAGCACGTCCACCTCATAGCAAGAAAGTCCCAGGTTCGAATCCCAGGCTCAGACGTTCTCCCCATGATTGCATGGGTTTCCTCCAGGTACGCTGGTTTCCTTCCACATTACAAAGACATACGCATGAGTCTAACTGGCTGTTCCAAATTGATCGTAATAGGATTAAGCGGTTCAGCAAATAAGTGAGTGAGTGAGTGAGTAAATAAATACATAGGAAGTACCTGGCCATTTATGCTACTCACTTGAAAATGTTTATATGAAATGAAGGCAGTTTAAAGTAGGTGTATGGGAAAATCTGAATGTGCATTTAAACGCCAAAACAACAAAGCAGAGGTGAGAGTGACAATGGAAAACACCCTGAGACTCGATTGGGAAAAAAAACATTGAACTGAAGAGGCTCCTTCGAATAAAACTACTTACATTTTGTGCTGTTGGAAAACATATTTCCCACATCGTACCACTTAGTATTCAGCTGGCACATAATATACACCCAATGGTTTACTTGTTCGAGCTTCAGTTGATGCATGCAGACATCCACAACTGGCAGCCATGTGAGCTAATTGGCCGAGCTCTCATGGAGGGCGGGACGGCATACAATTTCATCCCTGTCATTCACACGCCAGTCATGGGAGTCTGTGAGCTGTGTAGCTGTCATGCTGACAGGTGGGAATTGGCTATGACTAAATTTGGGAGAAAAATCCAGGGAAATCCAATATATATATATATATATAGAAGCTGTACATGAAGCTCTGCGGTCTCAGGATTGTAGCGCCAGTCTATGTGACATCATCAAAAAGTGTATCGGTGAATCAGTTATGGTGTGTTAGCTGATCATGTGATATACTGGTGGGATATTGCTCAGACGTTTAATCTAACTATTAGGCTTGTGGGGAGGCTGGAGCCTATCTCAGCTGACGAAGGCGGGGTACACCTTGAACAGCCTGCCAGACCATTGCAAGGCAGTGCACACACAGGTGGCATAATGGTTAGCACATCTGCCTTACAGTAAGAATGTCCTGGGTTTGTGTAACGGGCTTGAGTGTTTCTTTGTGGAGTTTGCATGTTCTTGCTGTGCTTGTGTGGGTTTCCTCCAAGCACTCCAGTTTTCTCCCACAGTACAAAGACATGCAAATTAGGCTTATTGGCTGTTCCAAATTAATCCTAGGTTAATTTGTGTAAGTGTGGATGGACAAATAAAACCCGGAAAAATACGAAACTGAGAATTGCGTGGGATTTACACATGGGAGCTGAACTAACGTGACAGAGACATGCATGTCATTCTGACACATCTGTCACTACATGACCATCATTTATTTTAGGTTCCACAGTTGGTACTCACTAGATGTACTGAAATAAATGACACACCCAAGGACAGTGTTGAGATAAAAATCAGGCAACATGACTGAGAATGGCGGGTCTTATTAACTTCATTTCTGAACACTAAAACATTTCAGTACTTGCTGTAGGATGGTGTGATTTCATTACCAGCCAAACGTTGTTGCTTTTTTCCAATAATGCCTCATTGTGAAGTGCTTTATTCCCAACACAGTCCCTAGAAGGACACACTGTACGTCATATCTTCCTAGTTTCTTAGTATTTACAGCATTGAATACCATAGATAGAAACACCATATATCACTTTTGTCTAAATCAGTTTAAAGGGCAAACGGCGTATACAAGTCAGAGTTGCAGTTATATAAGTTGCAGCCATTATGACCAACTAGATTTAAGAATTTTATTGTATTGTATAATTAACAGTTATTCACCAAAGGCAATATGCTACATGAGAATGTGTGTAAAATGTGACAGTCAGACACTTCACTGGGTCACCTTTTGAAGTCTTTCATCTTTAAAAACAAAACCCACATTGCGTAGCTATCTTCATAATTTTTTTCCACTGTGTCTTTAAGCGGTCTTTAGAGTTTGCAAGAAGGTTAATAGGCAATTATTGAATGAAGCAAAGCATGTTGTAAAGAATTATTTGTTCAAGGGGGCGTTGTCTGTTTTAACTGAATAATTTTCAGTTATACAAAAATCGAATTCCATAATTGTTTTTTCCAAATTTTATTATTCATTCAAAATATTTTCACAGTCGACGGTCATGTTACTATGTTGCACATGCCAGTCATGAAAAAATCCCTCAACTCTCTGATGGCAACAGTGCATTATTCAATTATTCCATGGCAGTGATGCAATAACAATAATTATTTGACGTCTTTTCACCAATCAGAAACGAGAAAACCTCTTGAATGCATAATAATGTCTATTTCTATATCCGCACCCACTGGATATGAGCAGTTGTGCAAAATTTATACAAAAATATAAAATGTCGAAAATCAATTCTATACTTTATTTTTTTCCCCCCAAAAAATTTAAAAAGTGGCACAATTTGAAATAAAAGTATTTAATGGTAAGAAAAAAAAATATGTTTATTTCATTAAGTAAATTCTTGCATTCTTAAATTCTTTACATTCATTAAATTACATACATACATTTATAACATGAATGATATAATAAATACATGTATATTCTATATTTTTTACAGTAATGTATATATAAATAAACTGTTATTCCGCGTAAGCTCGTCGTAAATTCCTGATAGCTGATGTGATCGGTATCAGCTCATGTATGACCCAATTTTGTGGAATAACTTAATCATCCTGAGATAGTGAACCAATCAGATCGCCCCATTCATATGTATTTTGCACTAATTAGCTGTAGCTCAGTCTCTGATTGTCCATTGTGAAATATTTTCCATCCATGGAATATTAAATCTTGCTTGAACCTTTTTTGTATAGTATGCATAAGAAGTTCAATTTGGAGCATGTCATTTAAGCACTTCATTAACAAAGCATTTAACTTTTGCTCAATGGATACTTAATTGAACCTCCAGGCATTGAATTAATATGCTAGTTTTTTAATGAATTGATATTAATTCTCATTATTTGTTTTGCCCGTGGCGTCATCAGCCTGTTAGTTCATATGTACATATTAAAAATGTGTCACCCAAAAAAGAAGAGAGAGAGAGAGAGAGAGAGGAAATGAAAAAATTCAATCTGACTGACATTCGGTCTCTGGGTATTTCCTAACAGGAGCGTTTCCTTTTTAAAATATGCAAAGCGTTGTTCGGAATACGAATGCCAGTGGCTTGTTTTGTTTTCCACATATGAATAGTGTATAAGCAGTGATCAGCCTTTTGTGTACAACAAAGCAACGTCTGAATCAAGGTGAACGAATAGTGGGCGGGTATGGGTGTGAACGTAGGGGAAGGGGGATGGGTTAATAATTAGCATATTCATTTATTAGGGTGTTGAGTAGATTTTTTTTAAAACAGGAAGTGTTGGATTTTGTGCCTTCTATTTACACCCAGTCACTTCCTGATGGCAAAATTGCGGCTTTAACACAAAACGCCATTGTAGAGACAGTGAATTAATTCGCACGAGATCGAACAACGTTTAAACGTATGTAGTGTAGTGTTTATCACGTTCGCCTAACATGTGAAAGGTCCCGGGTTGAAAACTGGGCTGAAACAAGTTTAATTTTGGGGGCATTCATGGCCTAATGGGTAGGGAAGCAGGTTTGGGACTTAAAGGTCACCGGTTCGATTCCCACACCAGCAGGAAAATGTTTGGTGGTAGGAGAGTGAGTTGTACCTTCCCTTCCTCCACCTTCATGGCTGAAGTGCCCTTGAGCAAGGCACCGAACCCCCAACTTCTCTTTAATCCAGTGTGTGGCAGCCCACTGCTCCGAGTGCTCACTGTTTACGTGTGTATGTGCTTACTCTGGATGTGTTAAATGCAGAGGGATTAATACATTTATTTATTCATTCATTCATTTTCTGAACCGCTTATTCCTAATTAGGGTCGCGGGGGGGCTGGCGCCCATCTCA
>JBCNYG010000005.1:23863064-23873817 GCA_039654305.1 Porochilus rendahli | reverse complement strand
TAGAGAGAGAGAGAGAGAGAGAGAGAGAGAGAGAGAGAGAGAGAGAGATTTGTGTGTACTTCAGTCCTGGGTGTTGAGGAACCTGATGGCTTGAGGAAAGAAACTGTTACACAGTCTAGTTGCGAGGGCCCGAATGCTCCGCTACCTCTTTCCAGATGGCAGGAGGGTAAAGAGTGTGTGAGGGGTGTGTGGGGTCGTCCACAATGCTGTTAGCTTTGCGGAGGCAGCATGCAGCCGCTGCTAGGCTTTCTTGCTGATGGAGTTGGTGTTGAATGACCAGGTGAGGTTCTCTGCCAGATGGACACTATGGAATTTGGTGCTCTTGACGATCTCCACAGAGGATCCGTCAATGAACAAACAAAAATGCCGTCAACACTCCAGAGGCTACAGTTGACCATGCAGGGAATACACATAGTGTTCTGTTACAGAAACGCATTTCTAGTGCTCACTATACATTCAGACATCAATTCTATGGGATATATGTGGTTAAAACTCATGTGTCTGGAAAAAAACACACATGCTACTGAATTCGACTCATTTTGCCAAGAGGAGTGAGGAAATAGCCAAGCAGAATTCTTCCAGAGGCTTGTTGATGAAGGACAATTTAACCAAATTAGTATGTGTAGGTGTGCTGTATGTGTAATTTTGACCCCTTGTTGGTTTTAAAGGCCAAAATAAATTCAAACTTGTCCACCAAATTCTTGTTACTGTTTTTTTTCTTTTTTTTTATGATGCCATACATTGAACAATCAATCTTCCCCTGACAAAAAGTTACTCAAAAATAAGTACAGACAGGCAAATCTTGGTAAGATATTAAAGTCCATGAATGCAGATATGTAATATTTTTATAATTATTACTGTGGGTTATATCTTCAAGAAATTCCTGAACAATCCAGATGTCCTGGAAAACGGTGATGAAGACTGCACTAAGTGCCATGGAGCTAATATGGTATCTTCATAAGGTTGCTGGGTAGCAGGAGTTAGACATGCTGAAGCCAGAAGATCAGAGAATATGGCGTGTAATATATTCAAAACAGAAATGGGTCCCGAGTACCAATCATTGACTTTGTTTAATTTATGACTGTTTACTGGTAAAGAGGTTAGCATGGTCATGGGTTTGAGTCCTGTGTTCGAATTTGCATGTTTTCCTTGTGCGTGCATGGGATTTCTCCAAGTACTCTGGTTTCCTCTCATATTTGAAAGATATTGGGCAAAATTACCTCTTGGTGTGAGTGTGAATGGCTGCGTATGTGTGTTGGCCCTGCAATCTAATGGCGATGGACAATGTATACATCCATTTTGCCCAGAGTTGGCTGAGATATGCTCCAGCCTCCCAGCAACCCTACTAGGATTATTAAATGTGTAGTGACTTTCAAAAACTTTATGCCAAGGTTCGAATCCTGCATTCGAAGAATGTTCACTGATGTATACGTGGCAGCCAATGACTACATTACAGAGTCTGATGTACTCCCTCCACTCTTGTACAATAAACTTGGATATTTGATTTTATTGACACACATTCAAAGGATCAGATGGAGTTTTTTCCATGCAAGAAAGATAAAAAGTGTATTCCATTGTCCAGTTTCCCCCCCTCAACGATGGTGTGACATACTATGGTGTTTAATTCATAAGGAGCAGCACTGGCATCCATGGTGACATTAAATGGTGTTTTAAATAATTAAATAAAATCAAAACAACAAAAAAGCAGCAGATCCTCTGGACATGGCACGTAAACATGTCAGTGTATCCGAGATTATCAACAATGTTTGATGCCAAGTTCACATGGACACATACGCCTAAACTGTGGCCTGAAGTTTCTAGAATGTCAGTCTGAAACATATTCTACTGTAAGGAAGGGTGGGTTTACATTAAAACTTTAAACAGCTTGCTGAGATAAGCACCTGAGACACTAAGGCTCTCTCATCTCCGCTCACTCATTTGCCGAACCACGTGATCCTACTAGGGTTGCGGAGAGGCTGTAAACACAGGTGACACTGGGTGAAGGCAGGGTACACCCTGAAGAGCTTGCCAGACCATCGCAGGGCTAACATAGACAAGCCATTTACACTCACACTTACACCTAGGGGCAATTTGAAACAGCCAGTTAGTTATGTCTTTGGCCTGTGGGAGGAAACCGGAGAACCCGGAGGAAATCCATGCAAATACGGGGGAGAACATGCAAACTCCACACAGAACAGCCTGAGCCAAGGACTCAGGGAACACATGACTTTCTTGCTGACCATTACGCTACAACTGAAGGTGTTCTGACATGTCTAAGAAAGATTGCTGTAACAAATACGACTTTCTTTTTTCTTTTTTTTTTCATTTAAAAAGTTAATATTCCCAAAAGTATTCACGCCTCAATCCTGCAGATGGCGGTAATGCACCAAAGTCGCTAAATACCAACGAACACAACAGAAGAGGAAGAGAGACTCCCCCCCCCCCCGCCTCCCCATTCAGCTTCACATGTCACTTCCTATTGGATCATATCAGTGTCTTTAATGGACTACTAGCAAATCACGGTGCAAGTTTAATGGGGCGGGGTTGCTCCGCGGGTGGGCGGGGGTTGCTCTGGAGGTGGGAGGAGAATGGTGACGTATCCTGTATAATTGTTTCTGTTAAAGTGTTTCCGGTCTCTTTCTTTCGTCTCGCACCGTGTGTGGTGTACGTGAAGAGATGAACATAGCGTGTTTTCGTGGGTAAATATCCATGTTTGGTGTTTAATTCACTGTATTCACAGTCTACACTGTACGCTCGGTTTCGACAACACTTCAGTTTTAATATTTAAGACACTAAAAGTTATCTTTTAAAGTTATTAAATAAATAAATAAGCCTGTGACACGCGCTGTAGCCAAACCTTGATGTATGAATTGTTTGGGTGGAAATTAAGTTTGTTAAAACGTCGGGGTTATAATTTTTGGTATTTATGTACGTTTATACAAGTACGAGTGTATATTTTTATCTGAAGTGTTTTGTCGTCAGTTCGCTAAGCTAAGCTAGTCAGGTCAGCCCGGCGGCGCCATGTTGCACGCGCGCGCCATAGTTGCCATAGTTGTTTATAAAAGCCATGTATAAATCTTCCATAAACTGGAATTCCTCCTCTCGTGGATCAGTTCCAATGATTGCATGGCTATATGATGTCCAGGTTTGCTTTCATCTCTGCACCATTGATTGCTGAGATGACAATGAGGCCTGGAATATTTTTTAATTCTTTCCCCTTTAACATCTTTGATAAAATATCACGTGCATGAGTTTACAGCTTTTCCCCTCTTATCTTTTAGGAAGCTCAGAGTGGGATTTTCTGGGTCGGTGGAACTTAAAAGTGGTAAGTTCATGTGTTCTACTAATATTTTAGTGTGCATAGTGCTAGTCACGGCCTAGGATCAATGGGCTTAGGAACTAGTGCCATGCAAAGATTGCAATTCTGTTCTCTTGCAACTCACTGTTGTGTTAATCATAACAGTGCTACTTATGGGAATGGACATTTTGTTTACCAACCCTTACCTACATTGAAACCTGTACTGACATCTTAATTATTTCTGCAGGTTTTGGATAGATGTCCTGTCCAACCTTGAGGTAAAACTCATTTCATATGTCTCTGTGTTTTTTTTTTTTACCCCTTTCTTGTTATGATGATTGGCATTTGATGTTCAACTGCTCTTATGCCCATGAAAGAATGTGGCCTCTCTGAACACCTCAGACTTTTTTACTTTTTTGTGAAAAGGAAGCATTAACAGATGTTTAGCACATGCTTGATTATTGCAGTGTCTTTTTATTTATATTTTAGGTATGTCGATCCGCCCCAAGTGTGCGATGTGATCCACTAAAGGTAACCAAATTGTCAGGTTTTTTCCTTTGTGTGAATATTTCATGAGGTCTATCCCGACTGGTTCCTCACAGTAGAGCCGTGTCGTTGGAAATGCCTCAGAGATGAACACTGTAGTATAGCTTTACCCATAGTGTTATCACTATTAACTCTGTGGGCAAAACACTGCAGGACAAACATTTAGACTGTATGTATGGGAAATGAGGATGAGTGCAAGATAAAACTGTTCAGCCCACACTTCATACTGTTGATGTGGTTCATAAAGGACACAAATGGCATAGGTGTGTTCCTAGCCCTTTTGTTACATCTGGGCAAATTAGTCTTTATCAAGTCTAGTTTCTTTTTGTGTCTGTTATAACACCACCTTGTTTGTTCTTGTCATAGCCGGAGTGTCCACATGAGGGCGCACTTGTCTCAGCATTGGTGAGTTTGTTTGAATTACAGGTTGTCTATTCCCAGCACTGTGGTATCTGCATCCAGTTGTATATCTGACTGGATTGTTCAAATGGCAGTGCAAGAGAAACTCCGACACCCTCTGGTTCTGGCCTTATAGCCTTTGCGCGTTGGGTCCCGGACGGTGCCGAGATATGCTGTGCTCGAAAATGAAATTCGCATTAGCATTTTTTTGTTCATGTGCTTAAATTAAACTATTTCTGTTCTGTAGGAATGCATAGAGACCGTCACTGTAACTATTTGGCCCTGCTCAGTGATGGGTATGTATCTGCCTCCTTTCCTACAGTGTTCTGGTCAGTCATTTTACTGTATTGTTCAAGTAGATCTCAACCAGTCCTGAGTGTTGGAATAGATGTTGTATTGTGCGTTTTTGAGATTTACTGCGTTGTGCTGATGTGATCAATGCTAGGTGATGGGTAGATTGCATGACATTGCAGCTAGGATGTGATCCGGTACATTAGGAAAAATATTGGCAGCCTTGCAGTGGTTAACGGGAAGCATGAACGATCGTGACTCATTTGAGGTTTTTTGGGGGAGCCAGCAGGAATCACAAAATCTTTGTGACAAAAGCTTGAGTGTTGCACTTTAGTTTCCAGACATTTATTTGCTACATGCTGAAGCTGCGGCCTTCAAACTTTTGCTTGTTTAATATTGGAATGTTATGAAATGGTCCTTTTAGTGGTCGCATCTGGACCCATGTAATCTATTTTTATTATGGGATATTAAGGACTCATTACAGCACGTTAAAATTGCACCTGAACGTTACAGAACACTTGCATAATATTTAAACTGTGCTTGATCAGTGTGAGAGCTATGAAAATAGTCTTGATTGTTTGTGCTGCATTGGGCATTGTAGTTGATTGACATGGTTCTGCTGAAATGAAAGGAGCACTGATTTGCGTGGGCATGTATGTGAGACCCTGCCTGCTGTATTTCACACCCATCGGGAGGCCATGCGGCGCTGCGAGGCTTTGTTCAGCGCGTGCACACCAGCACTTGTGGTAATGCTGAGTCAGAATTCAGCCCCAGAGCCTTGTCAGGGTGTAAAGAGATGTCGAGCTGATGTCTCACTTATTGTTTGCAGGTTCATCCTGAGAAGACTGAAGAACTTCAGAGCTGGAGTCTTAAATCCCTGTCAGGTGACCTACCTTTTTATTTGTATTTTTCAGTTGGATTTTTTAAATTTTTTTACTCGGTCATATACCAAGGCTTTCGGGAGACTGAAGTTCTCGACTTGCTGTGGACATGACCGGAAAGCATCTCCCATCCCAGTGGATTGCACCACGAAAACTGGTGTGATCTACTGGGAACAAACAAGCATGCCACAGAGTTATGATTGTGGTGTTAAAAGTGTCTATTTTTAAACAGGTTAATGGTGCGTCCTGTTGCAGTGGTGGGATTCCGTGGAATGAACGGTGAGAGACTCAAAGCATCATATGGATCACTTTCAAAGGGGGTCAGCCACGTTTCACCAGTGGCGATCCTTAACGCTGTGATCCCACATCAGTGCCCTGCCAGATACCATGCAGGTGTTTAATTTGTGTTGAGACTCCTGCTATCCAAGGGGGCGACATTTCAGTCTTGTGTAGTGCAGTATGTCTACATTTCAGTCTTGTGTAGTGATGCCGTGGTGCTCTTTCAGGGACGTCAGTTATTTATTGGCACGAATGATGAAATTTATGTGCAGGACCTGAACAGTCGAGATATGTGTTGCTCATATGGAGCTTATGAGTGTTCAGTCTGGGTCTGTGGCTGCACCAGCGATTCAGAGTATATTGTTTTGGCTTGCTTTATTCAAGCACTGATGTCTGGGTTCTTGAAATAATTAGTGTAAAGTCTCGATTTTTTTATGTATTTTTTTTAAATAGTATCAGTGTACATTTTGTGATTAACTTTTTTTCTCTTTCTCTCTTTTCTTCCTCCAATTCAACAGGCCAACCAGAAAGTCTGCTGAAGAAGGAAAATGTCTGATTGCCCTTTATTGAATGTCATTATAATTTCCAATACTTGAAACTGCGATGTGTATGAATGCCCCTCCAAAGAAAGTAAAAAAAAAATTTTTTAACCAGCTTATGTTGCATTGTATTTGTGACTGTTATTTCCTCTGTGGTTAATGTACAGTCTCAGAACTTCCTCTTACATATCATCTGTTCTGTCTCGTGTCTCATTTTGTTGTGGCCTACTGAGGATATTGTAATAAAATCCTGCTTAGTTTAATTTGTTTATATTGGGTACGGTGCAAGAAGCTAACCCTGGAACTGTGTTTGAGATGTATGCACAACCATGACATGATCTACCTTCATCAGAGGGTGGAAGAGAATTATCTAGTTTGAATGGCATGGTGTAATTAAACCAGCAGCCTGACTGCTGTAGGTGTCGATAGAAAGCGTCAGAGCGTATAAACATTAAGGCCTTCGTGCGTCACCTGTATGATCACAGGAATACACCAAGTACTCTAGCAGCATTAAGTCAGAAGCCTTTCTACCAAGCAGGGACTCGGCTGTCGGTGGTTCCCACGGGTCATGGGACACAGATTAAAGGATTCTCTTCAGAGAGCACAGCTTTCAGAGCTCTCCCCTCAAAGCCTGTTTGTTTGGTTGAAAGGGCTGTTTCAGAGCCCCAGTCGCTTTCATTTCATACCAAAGCAAATGTGCTGAGCCATAGAAAATCAAAAGGAGGTATAGCCAGTGTCACATTATGAGCAGTGATGTGTAGTTGTGGTTTAAACTGACTGTATCATGACCTGCACGGTGCTATGGTGAAATTTGAAATCTGAGGCTGTGTTAATAAACGGTAAAACAAACTTAGAAAATTTATTTTCATGACATGTTTTAGTCAAGGGAATGTTTATTTCCTAATCCAGGGTACGGTGCAGGAGAAGATGAGGAATAAGCTGTGATGCTTTCATCTATGTGCTGCAAAATAGGATCTTTCCCATGGTTAATAGCGAGCATGTTAAGCTTTTTCCCTCTCAATGTTTCCTCAGTCATTCTGAAGGTGCAACTGATAATCAAATAAACACTGAAGTCATGTCCTTGGTTCTTTTTTTTTTTTCGCTCTCTTGCTGAGTGAAAACTTACATTTTTTACAGTCTGATGATTTGTGTGGACTTCAGCTCTGGCTCTGGTAATGCGAGTTCAGGAAACGTGGAATATAATGATGGAGCTTTACGCTCGTTAGTCCAAGGAACGTGTTTTGCTGCCAGGAACATGTCACATGCCTGGATCCCACTGCTGCCTGATCTTCGAAGCACTAAGGCTTTTCAACTGATATTGCATGCTAAACTAATGGTTAAGCTGTGCTTTCGTTTTAGTTTAGGTCATTCAGTCTCGGTCAATATTCTTAATGTTAACAAACGAATGTTAAACAGATGTGACTTTTCTTTTTTGGGTCGGGGCACACCATTAAACCACGTGTTCTCAATAGGTGCATATTATAGAGAGAAGTCCACTCCTCTCATCTGTTTGTGGCTCCCTTAATCACCCAATCCTGGTCTTGGAGTACACTGTGTCCTGCACATTTTAGTCTTTCCTGCTCTAGGCTTGCTCATTATTTCGCTGAGTAAGGTGTATTGGAGACAAAACTCATGCACAGCCAATGCATGATTTAGCTTGTTTGGGAGATCAAATTGGCCCCAAGGATCTTATCACTGCTTCACACAATGAAGGCCTGTGTTTATAAACCTGTGTGGCAAAAAGCCTGATTACCTGCTTGACATAACTTGTGAATAATTAAACTGCTGCTTATCTTTTTACCATGATGGTCTGAACTGAGTAATGTGAGGAGATAAATCAGTAATGATGATGTCATTAAATGGGAGCCGGCAGAAAAGTGGGATATAAGATTAGTATTGTGGCCTGAATAACCAATGAATCATTAATGGGAGGGGAACCTATGGGTCGGACAAGTTTGCCATGGTGTACGATACAATAAATATTTACTGCGTACTAGTTCTAGGGTCGCTGGGCTCATCTGACTCTAGGCGAACAGCTTGCCAGTCCATCGCACGGTCAGCCTTCAGACAGCCATTCACATTTACACCTAGGGATTTTGGAATTTGGAACAGCAAATCAGCCAGCTGGCTGGGGTGAGTGGTGTAGCTGGGCTCATGATCGAGAGGTTGTGAGTTTGAATCCCCGATAGACTCACATCGTGATTAGAGCCTGGGCAAGGTCTCAACTGCAAATGTGCCTCTGTCGACCCAGCAGATTAAATGGGTACAAGTAAAAATTACTGCAAAGGTAACCTGCAATGGACTAGTGTCCCATCCAGGAAAACTTGAACCCCTAGTTGCTTTATGCTATAGAAACTGGAGATAAGATGAGCTCTGATGAGCCACTAGGCTCAGGTGTAAAAGCCCAAGACTTTTTTTTACCAAAAAAGTCACCGTTTTACATCGGAACGCTCAGGATTTCCAGTTTTGTGATTCCAATAGTGGCAGGAAAAAATTCAGAAAATACCAACTGACCCCTTAATGCCTTGAAACTGAACAAAAGGTACTGTGGCAAGAATTAACAAAAAAGACCAATTCAGAGTTGAGGGGGGAAAATAACGACATCGGATTACTCTAGGTATCATCTTAAGATGGCGGCCTGGTTATAGTTCTTGTTTGCACTGGTTTAAAAAAAAATCTCCAGTGATTTAAATTTTTTTCAATGCTTTGATGTTTTTGTGAATTGGGATTAAACCTTTGATCAGTTACAAGGTCTTGGCTATCACTTCTGACAGTAGTTCCAGCTGGAATTCAGATCACAGGTTAAGATTAACGTCCACAATCCAATCTAGGACACTCCACATCATTTGTACATAAATTATACATAATTTTTAATGTTGCTATTATTTAGCAAAGTGGGCAGCATTGCGAGCAGTGGTTAGTACAGCCACCTCATGGTAATAAGGTCCTGGATGGACTCAGTGAGTGTGTTTTTGTGTGACATTTGCATGTTCTCCACATGCTTGAGTGGGTTTCTTCTGGGTATTCCAGTTTTCTCCAAGACTCAAAAACATGCACATTATGCTAGCTGGCTGTTGCTCTATGTGTGTGTGTGTGTGTGTGTGTGTGTTGCCCAGTGATTGGCCAGTGAGCTCTTCAGGATGTACCACACCTTCACCTAGAATCGGCTGTGATAGGCAGTAGCCTCCCTGGACCCTAATAGGATTCAGCAAATGAGTGAATGAACGAGCTTCACGAAGATGTTGGAGTAATAACAGGAGGTGACTTGTTTCCTGGATGGTCCAGAATGTAAGAATTTAACAAGTAATTAAATAAGAAGTATGAAATATCATATATATTTTTGTTTGTTTGTTTTTAATTAACGTAGTTGAACAATTGCTTTGGTGTAAGACAAAAAAAAATGCAAAAAACAAAAAATGCAAAAGAGAAAAGACATGTCTAAACATATCCTCTCATGGTATATTTGTTTACTTCACCCACTTCCACCCATGAGTTCCACACCTAACACAAGGTACCTTAAGTGGGAGGAGCCAAAACTGAACTAGTTACCTTCCATATATATATATATATTAATACATCAACACCATCAATGATTGTATTAAATCACATCATTACATCTACACTTTACAAGCAAAGGTCAGCAAATCAGCATGATTATAGAGTTCACAAAGTTTTGGATACGTTATTAGCAGAAATGATAAAACTACTTTTCCCGTCATGCAACAGGCCCATCCGGACGCCACGCCTCCGCCGGGTTTGAGTGGCAGGTTGTTTGTTTCAGCGTCGCCAGCTGCCGGACTGTTCCAATCCCCGCCGGAGTGGAAAGACGGGGGGAGGCAGACAGTCCTCTCTTTTCTCCCTTTCCCGTTTTTTTTAACGTCGTTGTGCTTTGCTTTTTAATTTCAGCCTTGCTTTTGTCTTCCTCGGGCTCCTTTTCTAACCTTTTCTCTTTCCAGTGCACAACTTTTCCTTTCTTCCCTCCTCCAGCCTCCGTTTATTGAAGGTTCTTATTATTAAGCCCGGTTCACTTGGCTTGCAGCTCTAGTTATTTATTTATTTATTTATTTCTGCCTTTAAAAAAAAAACACCTCCATATAGACATACATGTACATACCTACAGAAATAGAATAGTGGTTTATCTGTTTTAGCTGTGCCCCAAATGAGAAGACGCAAAAGATGGAACTGCACATTTTAGAGCACAGCCTGAAAGTAGCCAGCATAGCAAAGGAAGGCATCCAGATTTGCACTCATGGATTAATTAAACTCGCTTTTCTGCCCTCAAAAACAAGGTGAGTAGCTTCTTGTGTCTGTGTGTGTGTCGTCGAGCTGACAGTCCCAGTACAAAAACATAGAGATTGTTTCAGTTAATCGCATCCTGAGCTCCTTTATAGGCCGGTATGCTAAACTGCTAGCTCTGTATCTGTCTAATATATATATATATATATATATATATATATATATATATATATATATGTGTGTGTGTGTGTGTGAGAGAGAGGGAGAGAGAGATAATTTCTACA
>JBCNYG010000005.1:23845487-23860922 GCA_039654305.1 Porochilus rendahli | reverse complement strand
AAACGCCCGAGCTGGGAATCGAACCCAGGACCTTCTTGCTGTGAGGCGGACGTGCTAACCGCTACGCCACCGTGCCGGCCGAATTCAGACTAACAAATAAGTGAAAATTCCTGTCTAGTTGTGCATGCACCTGCGTCGGATCCACATCAACAGAATGAAAGAGAACCCAGAGAACGCAAACCTCCACCAAGCCCAGCAATCCCCCATATTAACCAAAATCTCACAATGTTAAAGAACCATTTTAAGTAATATTTTTTTCCCCTCTAATGAACTTGAACAGACGTGCACTACTTCTCAACAAACTCTTTTTAATTTAAAATGAAATGTCGAGTAAAAAGATTTCTACTGTTGATCGAGCTGCTTTAGAAATAATTCCATAATCGTCGAAAACGCTGTCGCTAACATTTGCTAACAGTCGCTAATGCTTGCCGACTGTCTTTCACATGTTCACGCGAATGTTGCCCCTTGACAGGTAACATTGCTACTGAAGGAGGCGAGCCCCGATTTTTCGGCAACATTCTTCAGAAAACAGCATTCGCCGGCCCGTGAGATACCAGCTTTAGGAAAGTGGGTGCGACGTGCTCCAAGCGCGAGTTGTTTCAGGCCACCTTCTGTTTCAGTTCTGAACTGTTCCTCCGCTTGGCCCCCCGGGTCGCTTCTCATAGCTGCATTTAACACCCTGTCATACACTGTAGGATTTTAGTTCTCAATATTTAATAGAAAAAAACTTAATGAAGCTTCAGTGTAGTCGGGGTTAGAGGTAACACAAAATAAGCTAAAAAACCCTACAATGACCCGAAGTCAAAGCATTTCCTGTTCTGAATGCCTTCTTTTGTGGTTGTTGTTGTTGTTGTTGTTGTTGTTGTTTTTACTGTACGAGATCTCACTGTGTCACAGTCACGTCTTTGTCATTTTTCTCTCTCCTCCGTTTTGAAGTGTAAATTTCACACGCAGGTACAACAGGGTGGTTGCTGTTTGTGTTTTTTTTTGTTTTTGAGGGATGACGAGCTGTCTGGAGCTCTCGAGGCGAGCACATGGTACACTGTCTAGAGCTACGAGCGCATAAAGGGAGATGAAAGGGGAAAGGAAAAAAATCGAAAAACAAAAGGGAAGCACGGAGGATGACACGATCGCCCAAAACTACATTTCTCAGATCATCTCCCTGATATCTCTGAGCGGCTCGACGCGGATTTCCTTGTCGCTCTGACGATCGTGTGAACGGTGTGTGTTATGTGGATTATGTTTTGTTCGTTTCTCTTTTTATTTTTAAGTTTTAGGAGTGAATTTAATTTGTTTAATGTTGGATCTCAAATAAAACGGCTGCAAACATTTCATCTTAAAACAACGAAAAGGAAAAAAAAGACTTTTTATTTCTGAAATTTTAACATCAAACGTCTTCACTTTAGTGTGTGTGTGTGTGAGAGTGTGAGAGTGTGAGAGTGTGAGAGATAAGCAGCTAATTTATTTTCTGTTAATTATTCAGATTTATTATCATTATTATTATTATTATTATTATTGTTTCATTGTGCTGTAATTTCATTTCACATTTTCTGATGAGAACTTTGTAAAACACACAGTATACGCATATATAATATGTGTGTATATATACTGTATGTTTATATATGTACGTATACAAGTGTAAGTGTGGGAGGGCTGGGCTGTGTGCATATATATGTGTGTGTGTGTGTGTGTGTGTGTGTGGGAGGAAGGCTGGTGCCCATCTCAGACGACTCTGGGCGAGGGCATCACAGGGCTATATATGTGTGTGTGTATATGTATACATATATAATGTATGTGTATATATATATATATATATATATATATATTGATTATAAAATATAAATTGCTTTATTGTGTTCAGATTTGTAGTGTTTTATGTCTTTTTTTGTTCTTTTTTTAAAAAATAAGCAGCGACGTCTCTTTGTGCTGCTGTTAAAGACCAGACCAGACAGTGCTGCTGAGTCACAGTCATTACCATTAACAGACGACGGGTGTTTAGCGTCGGATTAATTCTTTTGTTTTGTCCTCTGGGTTGGTGTGTGTGTGTGTTTTTTTTTTTTACAATTCCTAAGTAAAGGCGATTAAACACAACACAGCTGCAGAGGAAGTCATTTCGACAGAAGTGTTAATTGCCAGCGTGCTGCTTTGTGTCTCTGGCTGCTCTGAAAACCAGCAATTTGGATCGGTGCTGATGTTGGATGAGGAATGAAGCGGCGTGTAAGGGCAGACGCAGTGCGTTAGGGGGAGCGCTGAGCACTGAGGCTGAATCCTCAATAATTAGTGCACTGACTGAGGAGGAAAGAGGAAAGGGCTGGGCTGCTGAAGGAAATGGAGCAGGAGCTGAACTAGTGGATGAAGAATTCTGATAGGGTCCGTATAATACGTTACTTCACTGTGGTTCCGTCATTAATAAGGTTAAAGGGTCCCCATATTCGATGCGTTTATTCAGGTCCTTTTGGATGAATGTACAGCTGTCCCCAGCTCACGGGCTTAGTGTCTCTCATTCACCGGCTCTACGTCATGTTTCGGTTCTGTATCAGTTTACATTAAGAACATCAATTCTGTGCGACCCGGGGAACGATCGTGTGCAGTGATTTTTCACTGCTTGCATCATCCATGTCTGTGCTGACGGCCGCCATTTTCGTCATGATGATAGCTGTGCACCGTGCCCTCGCCTCAAGTTGGTGATGTTTGCTAATACAATGGTGGCCGGTGCAGGGGTCATTGACACTCACATATAGGAGGAAACAAATGGTTTCAGAAAGACTTTGTGACGGATTCCATTTTATCTCCAAGAGACACCACCGTATTTCATTTTTTATTATTCCACCTGGGAAGAATGGGCGCCTTTAAATTCAGAATTTGCTCAGAGTTCGTATGTCCTTGTCCTTTAGTCTCAGCTTATACCCAAACTCTTGCTTTGTATGAAATGTGATTTCTGATCAATCTGAGCACCTACGTATATTGGTGCATTCAAAAAGAGGAAAAATTGTGGAAATCCTATTTGTAGATTCGCCAATCAGAATAAATTGTGTGTGTGTGTGTGTGTGTATATATATATATAAATGGGACAGAGGGACACTGCTGATTAGCCAATCAGAGGATTCCATATAGCGACAGGACAGCAGTGTGTCCGATACCCTCAATCCTGACATCTATTATTCACGGAACAGTGGAGCCAAAGGACACAGGAAGCACTTACCATATGACCCCAGAGAAAAGAGAGAGAGAGAGAGTGTGTGTGTGTATTCTCAGGTCTGTTGAGAGTCTGGCCCCAGGGGAGAAGCGAACTCCACGGGCACTGGAGCGTCGGGAAGCCTCTCTCCGTGTTGCTGTGCTTTTAAAAGCGCCTCATCACCTGTCAGTCTGTCGTCCCGATCCTGCATTTTTAATCCAGGGTGGCCTTTCTGCGCTAATCCTCCACTCTTTACTCCTGAAAGAGCAATCTTACCGAGTCATGTAAAAGCCTTAAGAGGAGCTATTATCTCTGTCACTATGTGGAAGAAACTGGACTCTTTTGGTTTTTGATGAAAGGAAAGGGAGCTTTGAGTCTGTCAGGGATTTTTAACCAGGCACTGCGTTAAAGCTGATGGTCGGGAGCATTAGCATGTAAAAGAACGTCTTTACCGCAACAAAATCCCAGCTGTGGAAATCATTTGAATGCATAGAACAAAAGACTCGGGGTAAATCCAGTGGAAGGAGAAATGGGAGATGATCACATTATCAGACGTCCGTGTCCACAGAAAGTCCATGAGATCCGAATACGCCGGTTCAGTCAGTCTCGAAAGTAGATCTGTTCTACTTTCACGGCAGCGATCATAATTAATCTCTGTAATTATTTATTATAGTCATTTTTATATTTATAGTCATATAGTTTATTATGAATCCTATCCCAGCCGGAACCTAAACAGCTCGCCAGTCTATCGCAGGGCCATCACACATACAACCATACACACTCACACTCACTAGGGGCAACCTGGAACAGCCAATTAGCCTCCACACAGAAACGCCCGAGCTCAGACCGGGAATCGAACCCGGGACCGTCTCGCTGTGAGGCAGACGTGCCAACCACTACACCACCATCACGACCTCCAGTTAAAGCAACTGACATGAAAATATAAACTACAAGTGTAGCGTGAAGCCATCAACTGCATCAGTTTACAGCATGGAAGGATTATAATCACTTTTTTGTTTGTTTTTTTTTTACTTTTATTAAAAAAAGGTTTGGGCATAAGTGTGTTTTGTTTTTGTTTTTTTTAATACCACGCTACCCTTCATCTCGTGTTGTCGTTTTTATTTGGAGTCGTCTCCACCACAGGATAACGTCATCACTGAGTGTCTAATGTTGTTCTGAACCGTAATGTCAACATGTTAATAATCCTTTAAAAAAAAAATTCCCGGATCCAGAATTCGATCTCCAAAATGAGTCTTTGTCTTCCTCCGTGTCTCATTGGCATCTGCTGGGATTTGAACCAGTGTCAGCATCCGGGAGAGATCTGATCCCTAACCGCTCGCACCGCTCCTCGCTATTAGCATGGGTTAGCGTGTAGCTCTCTGCGTGCACCTCTGTAATATTCCTAATGGGAATTATGTTAATCGGGTGCTGTTCTGGCACGTTCTGGTCTCCAGGGAAACCGCGCTCCCCGAGAGGCAACCGGGTTAGCACGAGCGCGAACCTGCAAGGCGTTTGATTTCTCTTCACATGATCACCCTCAGGTTGCAGCTGCTACGGCTCGAACAGCGTCGATTATTTATGTGCAGGCCTGAAATCCAGTGGTTTCCGAACAGCGCTGGGTGTGGCTGTATTTCATCTCCACACGCACACAGAATTGTGTGTGTGTGTGTGTGTGTGTGTGTGTAGAACTTGAAATTGCTTGTCTAATGCAGGTGTGTTCTGAGATACCTGATGCTTCTGTGTTTGACACGGAGTGTGCACGGGTGTGTGTGTGTGTGTGTGTGTGTGTGTGTGTGTGTGTGTGTGGGTGAGTGAGTTCATCTTCAGGAGTGGTCTGTGAGCCAACGCTGGGCCAGACAGCGTGTGTGTGTGTCTGTGTGTACTGACAGAGTCTGTACGGTTGTGTGTCTGTGCTCGTCTTTGACCGTGCGCCAGCTCTTTTGTGTTGCGTTGGCCAGCTGCAGACTCGGGCGCTACTCCTCCGACGCACACAGACACACATGGACTCTACTAGAGAAGGGAAGGGAAGAGGAGGGAAGTGAGTGGCAGCTCGGCTACGTTGCCCCTTCCTGCGTCTCCAGCGCGCTACCGCTCTGCTACCGGTACACTTCCTCTCTTTGTGTGGGTGGGTGAGCAGAGCCAACACCTCCGTCCCGGCGTCCTCTAAAATGCCAGCCTTGGCTTGCACTCTCTCTGTTTGTCCTGTTGAAGGGGCGTGACCATGGCCACTGCTGTGTGACAGAAAATGGAGGAAAGGAGGAGAGGAAGAGGAGGAGGAAGGGAGCAACAGGATCTGGAGCGAGTACAACGTTGTGGTTTCGGAGGAGATTGCAAAGGGCGTGTCCCGAACATAGCGTCAAGCATTCTTTTCAGGGCAGAGTCACAAACGCATAATCGAAGTAGTCGCTAGAGGTCTCTGTATGATGTCACAGAGCAATTTGCATATTCTTTGAATAGGCACAGTGATTTGCATATCAAAACATCAAAAGAAAGATTTTTCTGAGGACTCTTGTGTGTCTGTTTCAGATTAAATAAATCACTTTCTTTACTGCAAACAAGAGTTCATAATAAAGAGTGCACAAGTCAAACAAAAGATGGCGACTGGTGAAATTGTGATCAGTGGGATCAGTGATCGGTTGTTTGGAACAAGGACGATCAGTGATTGGTTGCTGAGAACAATAGTGATAACTGACCATCTGAACCACTGGTGATCAGTGATTTTTTTTTAACAATAGTAATTATCGATTGGTCGTTTAAAACAATAGTGATCAGCGAATGGTCATTTGGAGCAATGGTGATCAGTGCTTAGGTTTTTAAAACAATAGTGATCAGTGATTGGTCGCACGGAACAAACATGATCAGTGATTTTTTTGAACAATGGTGATTAGTGATTAGTCATTTGAAACAATGGTGATCTGTGATTGGTTGGTTGGAACAAAGAAGATGAGTGATTTTTTTAGAGCAATAGTGATCACTGATCGTCTGAAACAGTGGTGATCAGTGATTGGTCACTTGGAACAATGGTGATTAGTGAACAAAGATGATCAGTAATTGGTTGTTGAGAACAATGGTGATCACTAATTGTCTGAAAAAATGATGATCGGTCATTTGGAAAAATAGCGATAAGAGATTGGTTGTTTGGAATACTGGTGAGCAGTGATTGGGTGTTGGAAAGAACTGACAGATCCTTGGAGCCCTGGTAAAACTGACGTGAGCCCCATGTTTATTATGGGAAAGCCACGGGTACGGACTGCATGGTTGAAATCTGCATGACTGTAAATGACAGTGCAGCAGCGTTAATAAGAATAAAATGGAAATTTGGCTTCATTTGAATGTGAAAGAACAAAATGATAAGAAAAAGGTCATCTATGATCAGCTTTAAACTTGTAAATAAAGTCTGAAAAAAATAGAGGAAACTATTATCATTTAAAATATCCTTAGTAGTGTTTGTAACAACAGTTCATGTTCGGGATGTAACTGGTACAAAAAAATACATATCCAATATATATAGTATATAATAAATATATAGATACTATATAAGAGGAGCCATGCCCTTTTCCGAACCTAACACTGTAGAGTAGTTTTTACTTTGTTCTAATCTCGAGCGCTCTGTGGGGTTTGCGTGTTACACCTGTGTTGAGAATATACAGTACGTGTGTTCTGTGTGTACTATCAGTGCATCAGCCATCGCAACATTCATCTGCATTAAAGGGTCGAGAGGGACGTTTGACAGCAGGTGAGCGTGGAGGAAGCTATTCTGTGTGAGATAGACGAGGACAAATCTGATCCAGCACAAAAGACCAGCTTCTCCAGACAGACGAGCAGACACGGGGGGAGAGAAGGAGGGGTAAGAAGGAGAGAGAGAGAGAGAGAGAGAGAGAGAGAGAGAGAGAGAGTGGCAGACATTCCAAAACCCACCCTGACTTCTTGTCTGTAAAGTGCCCGTCAGACAGAGAGAGAAAGAGATTTTAGATAAAAAGAGACATAAAGCAAACCAGAAAACAAAAGATTCATCTGCGGTACCCTACACATCTGCACAGCCTGACTGCTCTGATTTAACATTTCATCCCGTAATCTTTTCATGCAAAATATTAGAATTATTAGTTTATATAAACAAGCATATAATAATAATAATAATAATAATAATAATAATAATAATAATAATAATAATAATGGGGGTAGCACAGTGGTGTAGCACATCTGCCTCACAGCAATAGGTCCTGGGTTTGAATCTCGGACTCAGTGAGGGTATTTCTTTGTGGAGTTTGCGTGTTAGTTTCCTCTGGGTACCAGGTTTCCCCCCACCAGTCTAAAACATGCTCATGAGGCTTAATGACTGCTAAAAATCCCCCCTAAATGTGAATAGTTGTGTGTGTGTGTGTGCGTGTGTGCAAATGTAAACTTTTTAAAAGATTTATTTTTAGGTGGTAGTGTATACTAATACAATACTAATACTTCAGGCTCATGGGATGCTAGTCATGTAATAATCATTCAAGTGCCTATGATGCAATAATTTGGTTCTTCCATGGCAATGATTTAATTCCAAGAATTATTTGTTCTGTGCTAAAATCTTTTCCTGTCTCAACATTCGTCGAAAAAGGTATTAGTATGTTGGTATTTTGATGACTCGACGTTATCAGGCAGCATGTGGAAACAGAAGTTAAGCTTTGTGACGAGATTTAGTATTTATCTGGTGATGAGAGATTGAGCTTAAGGCTTTCAGGATGATAGTACATCTCTTTAGGCCCCTGTCCTTTTTTGTTTGCGCATCAGTCTTATCAGCACTTGATGGATTCCCTACGGCCAGAGCTCATAGTGCTTTTTAACCCTGCTGCACAAATTTCCAAGCTAAATAATTCACAATAACTACAGTGCTTTTTATTTATTTATTATTATTTTATTTTATTTTAATTCCATTCCTATTATGGGGACCCATAACATACTATAAAACTCACCGTTCTTCATTCACCCTTGTCTCTTATCATCAATGAGAAGCAGATGGCTGATGTTTAGAAGGCATTAAATTTGCGAGTTCCTCTCCTGTCACAGGAAAAGGCTATTTAAAAACAAGCTCTAGCAAGAAGGGGGACTTGTTTTCGAATTCCTTCGGCCAGCAAATGCAGCTTGTGGTCTTGAATCTAGCTGTGAACAGTGTGTCTTCAGAGTCGTCTATTGTGTCGGGCTGTTTTTTGCTCTGCAGGCTATGGGATGTGTTTGAGAAGCTTTTCGGTATAGCGTAATAACATGGATGGAACCTCACTTCCTTTTGAAAGCCACGTTCCTCCTGTTTATTAAGACCGACTAATTACACATAGCAGCTTTGGCAGATGGTGTGTGTGTTTGCTTGATGGTTTGCCTTCTGCATTCGCTGCGAAGTGTCTCGCAGTGGTGTCGAATGTGACTGGTGACAACCCAGCGTGTGAGGAGGGGAGTGGGTAAAGTCGCTTACTGTTCGGAATGCTGGCGAGGGCTCTTGCACCGTTTGCTGCCTTACTGATTTAGCTGGCATTGTCAAAAATGAAATTTAGCCGTGTCACCGGGGACGAAAGAAGTCGAACGTGAAAGAAGACCCTGATCTACTCACATACAACACTGCTTTTTTGCTTTGGAGTTGTGCATACTACTTACCATGCATTGCAGTACGGTGGATTTTTACCAACACAGTCCATTTGTGGTTGGGTGTCATGCCAGTATAGAAGGTGGTAATCTCAAGCTAGATAATCTGAGTAATGGCTAATATTCCAACCTTATTCACACTCCTCAACACGTCTTTACTTGTAAACCTCACTCCTGGAATGTAGGAAAATGAAACTAGACCATGTTGATAGAACACACTGTGGATGAGGCTCACATCACAGGGTTGTTGTCATGTTTGTGTAAAGAAACTAACCTACATAACATCAATAAGGTTATCAAAAAAGGCAGTCATTAATATAGACGGAAAATTGTTTTAAAAGGTAACAAGACGGATTAATGTCCATACAACAGATTCGCCAGGAGTTTGTTTTGATCTTTAATAACTGTTCGGCCCAGCTAGATTTCAAAAAGTCCTTGTTGCAATCCGTTAAAATCCGCTCCAGGTCAGGTTCCAAAACATTTTTGCTTTCTCCTCCTTTTGTTATATTTGCAAGGTTAAAAAAATATACTAGTATTTTGCATATCCATCACGTTTCCATTTTTTGCCGGGGTGGAAGTAAAAAATCATGACGCTGCCCCTTTAAGGCACTGAAAGGATAAAACCTATTTAATTAGGTGTTGGATTATCACATGCGGTGTATTTCAGTCAAGAGCATGTTGTCAAGCATGTGAGTCACGCAGGACAAGGTTTGCTGCCCCAGTTATCAGGTTCATTGCCTCCGAAAGGTTTTCAAATTTGAGAAATGGACTACAAGTGTTGCTGATGTATAAGTGACCATAGGAGCAGTAGACTGTAAGCAACTTTTTCTCGACACAATGCTCCCCTGGTTGTTTGACGTTAGAGGTTCCCAACGGCTAACAAAACCCCTTTGAGAAACGCTGCCTTTTATGGCAGCATCAGATAAAATCTGACTCTCTAGGATCGCCAGACCTCCTGATACCCCATGGCCCACCCCTTTCCGAGGGCAAAGCTAATACAGGGAGCTGTATCTAAGCGTTCCCCTCACCGTTGTATCTTGGCCTGACGTGTTTGATGGGTTCTGTTTGCGTAGGTCAAGTCATGCAGCAAATATATTCAAATACTCTGTTTCCAGCAGGGTAACACCTGTTTACTCAACCTGTACTGGTCTGTGGCTTGTTAGGACTGCAGTAACATTTAGCGTTGCCGTTCTTTTGAAGACTTATATGGCAAGGAGTTCTGTCCTATAGGAAATATGGTCCCATGAGAGTCACATGGTTGGATGGTTGTTTACCAAGAGATATTATTATGTAATCATCACAGAGAAGTGTTCCTGTTCTGTGAGCTGTCGGCTGTCTGCTACCATTTTAGCCCCATTTTCCCAGTCGCTGACTAATTTTTGGGCTTAACAACCAAACAAAGGAGAATACTTCCTAGACCTTGCACTACTCCTCCAATTCTTCAGATTTGTTTTGGGTTCCAGCCCTGTCGTCTGTGAGTATAGATTGTGTAGAATATCCGCAGTTAGCGTGACACAGACTACTAAAGTAGTGTTGTGTAAGAGTGGGGCAGCGATTTGATTCTCGGCTTCAGACCTACTTTGTCGCACTCAGCAAGTTTCCCTTTGGTGTAAGTTTTTGTCTCTCCATCTTACCGTTCCAGAATATTGACCATGCATTCCAGAAATTCTGCACTTGATTTGCATCCAAATATAAACCCATGGCTGGACACTGATCTCCCTTTCCTCCCTTACAGATGCAAGTTCTTCAGTCTGACCGAAACCCCCGAGGATTATACCATCATAGTTGACGAAGACGGCTTTAAAGGTACGTTCGGAGCTCCTTGGGTTCCCTGCACTGTGATGAAAGCTCCCCCTACCCCACCCCACCCCATTGCAACACTTTGGCAATGTTTGACCACAAATTGCTTCATCAGCCTCTTCCTTTCCATTACGGGGTTAACAGAGGCCAAGCTGTCGGCCCGTTTGGTTTTGTGGTTGACTGAGTGAATGTGTGTCATTTCACCCGGGTTGACAGGGTCACCATGGATACCGGTGGCTGTGGGTCGTCAAGCAGGTGCAGGTATTCTAGCAGCGCTGTCAAAGCAAAAGGTTATGACCCACATCCTGTAAAATAAATGCTGTTTGTTGGTGTGGAGACGAACAAAGCCGTAATTTCCTGGGCGGCAGTTCTAGGTGTTTTATTGACCTCATTCATTCAAAAGGTTAAAGGTATTAAACTCCTCAATCCTTTGAAGCTACACTTCAGCGACTCCTCTGCCTCTTTTTTCAGAACTGCCCGAGTCGGAATATCTCAGTGTAGCGGATGCGACATGGTTAGCGCTGAACGTGGTGTCAGGGGGCGGCAGCGCCACCAGCTCTCAGCCAATCGGTGTGACCAAAATAGCCAAGTCCGTCATTGCCCCACTGGCCGACCACAACATCTCCGTCTTCATGCTGTCCACCTACCAGACGGACTTCATCCTGGTGAGTTAACGCTAAAATTCCAGAGCTGCAACATTTCCTACATGTAGCTTTCTCTCGCTTGTGAAATCTCTTGGTTGGCATTTTCAGGGCTGAGCTAATGTTTTACAAGCTGTGGACAAATTTGAAGTCTTGACATTTGGAGTCAGCAGTGCTATCGAGTTTAGGAGACCAAACTGATGTTGGATAATTAGCAGTGTGCAATGATTCAACGGATAGTTTTGCAAATCATGTGGCTGGCTCTTTCGAAATCTTGACAAAACTTTCTACATAACCTATAATCTGATAAACGTCATGTCCGAGTTTCCAGCAGAAAATAGGCTGCTAGGCCAAAACAAAAAGTCGCACGCTCTGTTTTCATGGAGAGCATTTAGCATTGATCACGGCATGTAATCTCCATGGAACAGTTGCTCCAGTTGGTCCGGTCGAGGCTCAGCAACATTGAAATGAAGACAGCTGATGATCTGAATGTAGTGAATGAGCAGGTTATCACATCAGTGGACTTTTTCTTCCCTGATGGCACGGATATAAAATGGAGGCTTAAATAATGAGCGAGCAGATCGGCAACCCAGAGTCCCTACCTTAAACGTTTTGGGGATGTGCTGGAGAAGACTTTCTGGAGTGGTGCAGTTTGTTAACTGTTGCCTTTAACAACTGTAGCTATCTTTAAGCTGTGATTAACTGGGAAGCTCCTGGGACTCGAAGTTCCACAGTAGCAAGACATCATCAAAGCTGAGCTCAAATCGTATAATGCCTATTGTTCTCTCCATCATCTCTGCCTGTTACAACTCCCCAGCTTTGGAGATGACGCGTATTTCCGAGTCAGGAGCACAAATTAGTGGAGGTGTGTTAAATTTATTGGAATGCAGCGCTGCCGAGGCTTCATGTTCTTCTTGCCAGCAATTGTGTACATGAGAAATAACTTTGGCACTGATTAAAGCAGATATTATGCAACAGCTCTTTTATGAAAAAATTGTACAGTGTTAATTTAATCTGTAATTCCTAAGGAATAAAATAGTCAATGAGTCAAGAGTATAAACCCTGCAGTCGGACCAGTGGTCAGAGCTGTCATTATAAAAGATTATACATAAGGTTATATATAATGCATGTATAATCAAAGGCAGGATCTAGCTCATGGTTCCCTGTACAAAAACAAAGCTGCCGTCATGTTTTTTTAAACTTATTTCCCTAACGTATGCACAAAACCCGACTTGCATATTTTACATTATATGCAGGGCTGTATGTTCACACTGTCAACAGTTCTGCTTGCACAGGGCATTTTACAGTAGAATAGACATCCAGTCCAGGATGAAAGGAACACTGGAACGCAAAAGAAGTGCTTCATTGTTCATTGTTCATTGATATTTAGGTTTTTTATACAAACAACTGTCACACCACTCCTTTAAATTGTTGGTTCAGGTCTGCATATATAGATAAAGTGGCATTTCAGCTAAACAGACCTCCCAACACCCTCTGGTGGCTCCGTTAATCCAGGTACCGAGAGTAGTTAGTGTAAAAGGCATCACTATTACCTCATTCGTATAATTATTTACCAAAACATCAACACTGCAGTGCTTTACTTATACTAGAGTTAGAGTTTGAGACCGGGCATGGATTGGGATTTATTCTCCTCAATCTTTTACTGTGTGCTTTAAAAAAAAAACAACTTTTCATGGCATGCATAATGTTATTTTATAATTAAAAATTGTAGATGGGAAACTCTGCTGATGCCTGAGCTGTAATTTATTTTATTGTTGAAGAACGAACAACTTGCCATTGATCAAAGAGAATAGAAAAAGCAAGACGCTCAGACTCGTCCACTGTGACAACTGCTCGCGTTTGTCATCTCAGCACATTTTTCTCTTTGTGTGTAGCAACTGTGTGAATCTCCTTTCACTGAACACACACACTTATCAGCTACGTTCCCTTTCTCCCCCCCTCACTTACTCGCTTTCTATGCCCCCACCACCACCACCACCACGGCCCACACGCTCTCCAGGACCTGTTTATGAAAATAAAAAAGGCGAATCCGATGGTAATCTGGAGGTGGTTATGTAAAGAGGATCAGCATGGCCTCTCGCTGGAATTCATCGGAACGCTCCCTTGGCTGCAGCCTTTTTTTTTTTTTTTTGGAAGGGGGCAATGAAAGGTTATTAAGGAGTTGTTGATCCAGCACTCTGACTCGGCCTGCTGCAGATCCCCTTTGCTTCTCCAGCTCCTCACCCGTGTGTGTGTGTGTGTGTGTGTGTGTGTGTTTTATTAATAGCAAGGCCTGTCCTAGCTTCAGGAGCTGGGCTGAAGCAAACCCTTTTATCTGACTCATTAGGGCCTGGAGACAAAACCGACGCCCGTGTTTCACACTTGTTTTATTTGTTTGATATATAGCTTGCAGCCTAAGCCTGGCCTAGTTTTCTATTGCTTGTGGAACTGTAATCTCTCTTGTGAAGAACTGTGTTGCCAAAAAAAAAAAAAAGTTCAGGGTGACTCTTTTTTTTTCTCTCTCTCTCTTTCTTGGAAGTAGTTGTTTTTCATACGTTAATGATAGTCAGATGTAGCCATCAGGGATATTGTATTGCTTTTTCTATGCTGACAAAATAGCCCGTACAGAACGGAGATCCATGGGGGTTACCCTTAAAATGCCCCCACCCCGCCTGAAGAGCCTGTTTAGTATGGGCCTTGTAGGACATGTTTGAATTTCAGTCCAACTGTTTGCTCAAAACATCCCTGTGTGTATTTTTCTTCTTTTCTCTCTAATACATGTGAGAGATGTTTGTTGATTGAAATGAAAATCTGCATGAGTTTCTCACTTACAAAGGCCTAGCTATTGGACCCGTGTTGTTTTCTTACAGGGACGCTCTTCACTGGAAATTCACTGCGCAGACAAGTTTAGTCACTCCTCAGAATGCCTGATACAAAGGTGGTGACTAAACTGACAGCTGAGGCTCGGATTACAGGCATCCTGGAGAAGGCATGGCGAGGAACCTAACAATTGTGTCAAAGCCGTGGAACTAATCCTTTAAACATAGTATAGGACTATTGAGTGCCTTTTTGTATCAAGTGATTGTGCTTTGTTTGTTTTCTTAGATTTTACAGATGACTGCTGTAGGGTGTCAATATAGTATAATGTGTTTTGCAGTAAACAGTAGAAGACAGCTGGTTCCATTAGCTCACCGTGACAGTTTGTACCATTGTTAGCCTTACCAACATTACCTTGGTTTAATTTTATGGCTGCCGATCCCAGGTTAAAATTCCACAAGTGCTCCAACTTCACAATGTTTTCTGACGAGACTGGTGTGACAGATCCAATGATTTTCTGGAAATATCATTTGGTATGCAAGATTGATTCAGATCATTTGCTGTAGCCACATTCTGGACATCATTTGAAACAGGAACAACATGGATGTAAAAGCATAAACCGGTGTTCACACAGGAAGCAAAGAGAAACAAGCTATTTGAGCAATAAAGCAAATCTCCTCGCGGCTCAAGCAAATCTTGCCTAAGTAACCCTCTCACTTTGCCCACTTCTTATTACAATGGAGACTCTTGTGCATCGTGAAATGGGAAGAGTTAAACATGTATAAATATATACTAGGAGAAATACTAACTGTTTCAGAAACATGGACCCGAGCATCACATTTCCGATTATCTTTGTAAAATGTCTGTGTGTAGGCAAAAACCACATGGCAGTAATGAGCTCCTCTTTGATGTTTATGTAGGTGGAATATTTAAACTCGTGTTTGTTGTTTCCCTACTTAAAATGCTTCGGGGAACGCGGTGTTTGGTGGCATCTGTCAATCAATGGGTTGTTTAAGCTCTAAATGGTAATTGCTTGAATCTTAAATTCTTGACTTGTTGATTTTGCAGTAAATTTATTTAGAACCATTACTAACTGGTCGTTCATCTTCTGTCCTGCTTTTATGTGGCGCAGGATAGCTGGAGCTCTGGAACACCAGGGATACACCCTTTAAGAGAACACTAGCCTGTCCAAGGGCACCACGCACCCACTCATTCAAACCTGAGAACCAATTCGCAGACACCGGAACAGAACATGTGAACATCACTTGTTGCTCAGTGGTTTTGGGCCTCTCCTTGGAAAGTCAAGAGTTCAAATCCCAGTACCATCAAACTGCCACTTCTGGGACCTTTAGCAAGGTCCTTAATCCTCAATTGCTCAGTTGTACT
>JBCNYG010000005.1:23808504-23827562 GCA_039654305.1 Porochilus rendahli | reverse complement strand
AGAGAGAGAGAGGAAACTAGAAAACCCTGAAAAAAAACCCCGATTCCTACACAGGGAAAACATGCAGATAAACATAGGTAAGATGGCAACCGAAGTTCAGGCTCAAATTCAGGTAGCCCTCCTCCTTACCAAGACTCTGGTTGATGTGGAAACTTACCATTATTGTTTATTTTTATTTTGTTTCATTTCCTGTTTTTTTTTTCCTGCTCTATGTCTATATTAATTTCTACCCTGAAAGCATGCATTGCGAATTCTCACACTCTGCCCTGTACTTCCTAACAGAGGACAAATACAACCTATTATTAGTCATTTACTTCAAATACTGATATAAGATATGTCTAGTATGTTTACATTTATGGAATTTGGCAGACAACCTTATTCAGAGTGACTTACATGTATCATTTTTATAAAACTGAGCAATTTAGGGTTAAGGGCCTCGCTCAAGGGCCGAGCAGTGATAACCTGGGGGTACTGGAGTAGCTTGAAGCCCTGATCTTCGGATCAGCAGTCCAGAGCCTTAACCACTGAGCTTCCACTACCCACCACTGTCCTATGTTTGTATCACATATGGCATACATTTAGATACAGTGATTCCATCACAACAGATTTACCTTTTACATTTTTCTAAAAAGTGCTGTGCACAAACAATAACAGACACAGACATTTACATTTTTCTTAATTTATTTCTTTGTTTTTACTGAAATACAATGAACAAAAACATAGCTTATTACTACTTTAAATTACATTACACAGTGCTTAAAAGCTTCTCCGTTGCTCTTTGGTTACTGAAATACAGCACAGAAGTGACGCTTTCTTCAGACTTTGCTAACATTTCTTAATCTGCCAGGCCTGCAGTTCTCAAACACGGTTTTGTTTGACAGTCACAAACGTTGGATATGCTCAAACAGGGAAATGAAACTGAGCTGCACCAAACCCTACTGTTTCATGCCATCTAACTTCAGCGAAATATCTATTGCAAATGCTGCAGCAGTGACACAAGGTGTAAGAAGGGGCATGTGTCGACTCCACCTCAGTTAGCATGGATGCTAATTCTCTTGCGCGTGTTCTCTGTACAGCGCTCCATAATGAGCTCCTGGCTAGGCCTAGGTGGTATGGCTGGGGTTTTTTTTGCCTCTTCTTTCTTGCCAGCTTCATTTCCAGAATCCTCTACACACACACATACACACACACACACACACACGCAGATGTGGTTTAAACTTGAACCGTGAACTAGCAGGACGTGAAAGTGCCTACTATTGTAATGAAAATGCAAGAACGTTGCAGTGAATTGTCATGCAGAAGCTCACCAGGTCTTTCCTCCATTGTGGATTTTGAGTTTTTCCTCGGTTGGGATACGAGTCTTCCTCGCTGCTGTAAAAATCTGCGACTCTGTCTGCGGTATGAGTCCTGGCTAAGTCGTTGGCGACCTTTAGTATGAATGCTCTGGGCGTTGCGTATAGTCGTTCTGTGGAGCAAGATGAAAACAATGTTTAGAAATAAATTATAATATTTGTGTGTGTGGGGGGGGTGATCTGGGATCTCATGTAGAACAAAAAAGTAGCTGAAACATGCACATAGATGGTTAGAACTTGATGGCTAAGGGTTTCCGTTGCTCCTAAAATGCATCTACTTTGAATTTTTTAAAAAGTCTTCAGAGGACAAACTGAAGATGGGGTCCCCTGGATGATGGATGGAATCTTTTCTCAGAGTGTACTTTACAGTAATGAATCTGGTTAGACTGACTATACATTTTTAAATCAGATTGTTCTTTAAAAAAAGGTTCTTAGGATGGTTCGTGGTATGTTTGTTAATGTTACAGTTGTAGGAGTTTGTGGAGAATATTTAAGAGAAGCAGTAGCCACCAAGCCTGTTCCTGGAGATCAACCTGGAATCTAAAGGGAACCTGTGACCTATAGGGTCGATAGTCGCGTACCTTGGCGATGCGGCGTGCAAGGTATATTTACATACAGAAAGTGCAGAGGTTTTCCGACTACTGGTTTAAAGAACGATTTAGTGTGTTGAACGGAATCTGCTTTTCTCTTAGTCAACACATGCATCGTAAAATGTTTCCTCAAGCGTTCTTTACATAGTTGATGGTTCAAACCTCCAGAAAGTATTGTACTCAGAACATGTTCTGAAACAGAAGCCCTTTGGTGTTGGGTTCTGTGTAGAATCTATTACCCAGAGAGACAAAATGAAGAAGTCTTAGGCCTCTAGATGGAACCTTAGTAAAGGGATCTGTCTATCTGAATGCGATTTAATCGGAAGCTTCTAGATACAACCCTGAGGCATACCTCCTGGGTGGTGGGGTATTCCTGTTTGCATTGCTCCTTTCAGCATCCACTTCCTTCCTTTCCCCAGTATTCCAGAGGAACATGGATGGGTAGTACCCTGTCTCTTCTCCTTTCCTGTCAAGAATGCAAAATTGACGTTGATTCACGTGCGATAGTGAAGACTTCAACTTCAAATACGAGTTTCGATCTATTATAATTGAAAGCCAAAGCCTGAGGAAGTCTTGTCTCATACCTGACCACCCACCAGCCATCCAGAAGCTTATGGATGACCTCAATGGTTTCTCCAACCTCCAGGCTTATCTCATCCTTATCCGCTGCTTTGTAGGCTTTTGTGGTCTTGTACAGCTCTCCTGTTGAATATAAGCATGAGATATCAACATCTATGATCCACTTGTACCAGGATCACAACACTATCATCCTCACTGAACAACCCTTTAGTAAAGAAATGAGTTGTGCCTAGTTTAGTAGAAAAAAATTGCACTGTTGATTGATATATTTTTAATTATTACTATTTTTTATTTATATTTATTATTTTTAATTACAAATTAATATATGTACATTGATAAATGCCAGTAAGACATAATTTACCAAACACATACATGGCTGATTCACAGTTAGAAGTGATCGCTCTAGAGGTTTGATAGAAAAGTGATCAATGCTAATTGATTTTTTTTTTGTGCAAATGTTTAAACTCATGTTTTTTTGAGACTCCAAATATTTTGTGGCTTAAATACATATATCACATGAAAGTCGTCTGTTTTGTGAGTAATTTCCAATTGTTTTGCAGATGTTTTTGGGGGGGAAAAGCGAATCTCCAGTCAGGTGTATTTTTTATTTGCACATTATTAACACAAACAAAAGAATAAAATACGGATTATGATAAACACAGAAAATGGCAAACGCAAGTCTCAAACTTTTCTCAAAATTTCCACATGGGAGTCTCCAAAGTGCTAAAGAGAAATGAATAATGTGCGTGAAAAATGACCTTTGTGACCTTCTCGCAGACTGTTTGGGAAGAGTTTCGCCTACTTCGCTTTAGAGCCTCGTTTTGCGACATTGGCAGAAATTTCAAACGTTTTAAATTTTTTGCCATGAGTTCACGAACCAGGTGACCAAAACTCGATCCCGCAAATTTGAGACCATTTTGAGAATAAAAATCGACAGCCGCAAATCCACATTCCCGTCAGTCGCTTTTCTATCACACGTCTAGCGTGTTCACCCCCTTAGTGGCACCCACAAATCTCCATAAAAGGTCAAAATCACAGGGCTAAAAATGAGAAAATATTGATTAGTGAGTGCTTCCTAAGTGCAGTTTGTGCTAAATAGTTTAGTAATGCTACTAGCTAGCCCTGTTATTTGTTTTGCCATTTATTTTGTTTGATCTATAATATAATAGCTAATTGATCTTAAATTATTTATTCTTGGATTGTAATCAGGCCCTGCGATGGCCTGGCGAGCTGTCCAGGGTGTACCTCGCCCACAGTTGGCTGAAATGGACACCAGCCTAGTTAGGATTAAGCAGTTCAGAAAATTAATGAATGAATGGTTTGAAATCTTAATGTAAAGCAACACGTTTTTTCACTACATTTTTTTGTCATTAAAAAAATAAACAATGCAACAACGTTAACAGTCTCCTTATACGTGACCTTACGATCTCAGGACCTCTTGTTTTTGTGGATAGCACATTTCTCCTGCAAACAATGTATGACCAAAGTTGCTTGTATCCTGTTTGATAAAATGCATGTTGTTTCAGACCACAATCTCAATGGTACGCTTACCTGCATAGTTGGGCTCTGGCTCCTCAGACTCATCAGGACCATCTAATGGCTCAAGATAGGAGGCTGGAGCCCATCCTCTCTGTGCCTCACACTGGCAGAACCACCAACCTAATGCACAGGAATTGTTCAATGCCAGACATTGTTGAATATCGGTTGGTGACGGTATAACGTTAGATGTTAGATATATTTTGGAGAAACATCGAAAATGAGGCCAATATAATAAGACAACTCTTGAATTACCATTGGAACTCTTCTCCACAATGTCCACCATATCTCCAGCCTTTAGGTTGAGCTCATATTTTGAGGATTTGCTGTAATCTCCAACCACTCTATAGGTTTCCAGCATGATTGGACCTGTGATTTCTATGCCAAGTAAAAAAAATTAGACCCTCTACTTGGTGTGTATAATGAAAAAAAAAGGGATTCACAGTTTGTACATCAGCTCTTAAGACTGAAGCACAGGGACAAACTGTAATACTAGGTTTAAGAATGGCAGTGGATTGATGTATTACCAGAGGTGGCGGTCCTCGCTCTGTCCCTGGACATGACAAAAGTCTCGTTCCGTTTATATCTGCAAATACAAATCATTTTTATGAGATGTCCCATTCTATGGATTTTAGTGAACTCCTGAAGTCATTAGTTGCCTCAGACTTACGGATGTGGAGCTGGGGGACTCTCATCATCTGGCCGTACTTTAAAGAAGTTTCTGACCAGCTGACAGTGGCAGATCTTTTGGGGGAGGTTGAGCAGCGATTGAAAGTATTCCGTCAGAGTCCCTTGCCGAGTCTCAGTTGACTTATGGCTGTCGAGCCACTTTGGAGCTACGAAAGGATATTTTTAGGCAAATAAAAAAAAAGTGTTTTAATGCCTTCATTGTGCAACCTGGTAGGTTCTAGAACTTCTCTTTTCATGACAGATGTGCAAGCTCAGGGAAAGTCCACGAGTTTCAGTTTCAGGGCGGTTGTAAATTCAGTGCAGTGTTCACAAAAGGAAAACATTTGGTAGAAATGAAAGTTGAACAGAGAAGACCCAAATGTACATGAGTGTAAAAATCATAAAATGCACGTGCACTGTTTTGATTGCATTCAAAACAGAAAGGTTCTTATAAAGACTTTACAAACACACTGTTTTAGATCATTGCTTTTCAGCTCAAACAAATGGATATATATTATTAGCGTATACACTACCTGGCCAAAAAAAAAAGTTGCACACTCTATATTTATATATTTTCATGGGGAACATTTATCCTTGATCACGGCATGTAATCTCCATGGCATTGTTGCTCCAGTTGGTCCGGTTGAGGCTCAGCAACATTAATGTGGCAATGAAATGAAATGGAATCATTCTAACATATGTATCGGCAACCCAGAGTCCCGACCTTAACCCTATTGAAAGTTTTCGGGATGTGCCGGAGAAGACTTTATGGAGTGGTTCAGTTTTTCCTTCATTGATTCAAGACGTCAGTGAGAAATGAACCCAAGATTGGATGCAAATAAATGTTGTTGCTTAAGTTAGTTGAAACAATGGAATGATATGCTGTAAGCAAGGCTAAAGGTGAAACAACAAGATATTTTTGTGTGCAACTATATATACACATATATATGTTAATTTATTATTCCGATAAAGGCAGTAGATGAAATGTATATTATTAGCAGATGCACTATTACTTGTCAAAATTTTCTGACTTTTTCACTATTAAAACAAATCGTCAGTGTTTGATTTCAAACAGATGTTTCCCCATCAGGGTGCAAAACCATTCCCTTACTTCAATATAAAAAATAATGTAGATACAGTTTAATTATAAAATTATGTAATTCTAAAAATAAAACTATAATAATAATAAAGTAGATTTATTACCTGGCAATCCAGGAATAATGCGATCTTTGGGATTGATGTCACCTGCCTCGATTGGGAACATCTCCTTCAGAGATTTCTAAATCAATAATGAATGGGTTTAGAGACTAGAAATGGTGGACTGTATGAAATATTTTGTCAACAAGGACTTAAAAAAGCTCTTACATGGAAAGTATGTATTTCTGGATATTTTCTGTAGATCAGTTTTTCTGATTGGTCGCTCCATTTCACCATGATCATGTACACCTTTTTAACATAAACAAGCAACAAAGTGTAAATTCTTCCTTATCCCAACTATACAAAGTTGTATACTGGTATAAACCTAGGCTACATATTGCAAAATTCAAGAAGTACAGCACACTTTACTTACATAATGCTGGCTTGGATAGAACCTTTTCTCAAAGCCTAAAAGCTCTAGGTGTCGGACGTATGGTTCTGCCATCCTGAACACTGACAAGAAAGAGATTTGCAGCAGGAAATTAGACGCTGTAAACAACACACTGGTCTTTATAGGATCTTACACGAGAGGGTGGGATGGTGGGTGGAGTTTTGAGGTTTCCTCATTTTGCACAGATGAGCCAATACTTACAAGTTAAAACTTAATCATTAAAGTTGAGGGTTTGTTTCCTCACGATGAGCTTTTAAGCATCATGTGTTGGGAATCCCGTTAACTCATCACCTGAATGTAATTATTACATCAAGAAATAAATCTTTTTTATATTATTAGCTATACTGTTGTGCCAAAATCAATATTTTACACAGTGATGGGGCAAAGAATTTAATCAAAACATGTACATTCTAGAATAAAAATCTCTATCATGAGACAACATCCCCTTAGTAAGATAGTAAGTTTCATATAATCACAACAGGCTGCATTTACTTTCAAAGCTCGCTTACTGAAAACAAGAAGGAAAAACCATGTAAGACCACTAAATTGCTTCAAAACCTGTTTCATCATCTTGTGAATTACAAAATTTAAGTGGGTTTGGTTTCTTACAAATGGGACAGTTTATTATGAAAATGTCATCAGGAGGTACTGACATGTAACGCAAACATGATAGAGCGCACGTCCTCATGTATTGAGGAAGAGTTGGATTTTTGCTTTTTTCATCAGTGTCAAATCGTTATATTAGCTATGCTTGACTGAAAGCAGATGCTTCCTTAGATGAGACATGACACTTTCTCTTTCTCTTTGTTGAGCAAAGATTCGGCAAATCATGGCATTAAGTGATAATATTTTGAATACAGTCAAAGTTATCTTGTGGTTTCTGTTCTAAGTTAATTATAAACCAAATTTGAGCTAGATATTTGCTTAGTTAACCTAGTTCTTGAGATTGTTTTTGGCTTGAAAGGTAATACGACTTATGGCAGTAAAAAGAAAAAAAAAAAAAGAATTTAGCGTTTGACCATACACCTGTCACAGAAGCAACAGATCTTGGAGGGAATCCCAGGCATCGCTCACCCTTATAACACTTTCCAGCTTCTCATTGGGGATCTCAAGGTATTTCCAGGCCAGGTGGGATATAAACCGGGATATAAACCCCCCACGAAGTTCTGGTTCTGCCAGTTGGACATGCCCGGAAAAACTCTAATATGAAGTTCCTGGGAGGCATTCTAACCAGATGCCCGAACCACCTCAGCTGACTCCTTTTTATGCAGAGGAGCAACAACTCTACCCTGAGCTCCCCATAGATGTCTGATCTCCTCGGGTTATCTCCAAGGCTGAGCCCAGACACCTTAGGGTCTAGCTTCTGTCTAGAGAAAGGTTGCGAAGAATCTTATGCTTAAATTACTGTAAATTACTGTAAATTACTAGATCAAATGAACTACATTTCTTATACCATTTCAAACACCACTGATTCATTTCAGTCACTTTAAAGCAACAGTGCACTAATTTCAGTAACATTTGGTACAGCTCAAGCCTTAGATAACCTAATCAACTGGATGTGGTTGGGAAATTTAAAATGATTGTTTTGCCATGCCAAGAGTAAACCTTTCAAACTTCTCTTTTCAAATGTGGAAGTCACAGGGTTAGATCGGTACATATGAAAGAGTTTTATCAGCAAATATATTTTTCCAAAATCCACAGGGGAATTTCTTTACACGGTACAGGTGTAGATTTCCCCAAACCATGAGGCCAATAAACTACAATGATAATGTGGAAAGAAAAAGTCTTTCCACATGTTAGCGTTAATGTTAGCGACTGGTTGAATTTTGATATCAATATAATTGTTGGTCCTTGGGGCTAAATCTCAACTAGTTAGCATTAAAGTGTACCGGTATTGATCTTCCTTAAAGCATAATTCATGTGTACTCGCACTCAAACATATTCTGACAACAGGCAAGGCCTGAAGGAACTGCTGATGTCCTACATGATCATTTTAAAGAACTAGTAAAACTAATTCCCCACAGGTACCCTTTAACCAAATATGCACCCATATAAATATGCAAATTGAACATGGTGGATTGTCCCTTGCTTCTATCTCCATTGTCTTCGCAATTCCTGATGCCTGACATTTCAAGACTTAATGACTTAATTAATTTATTTATTTTTAAATCATACCAGTTTTACACCCACAAATTTGGATTGGTCCAATAATTCAGTAATGTAGAATGTTAGAATTTAAACATTTGCCTTTGACATTTTACATTAAACCTCAGCTACCAAAATTAGAATGATATTGTTGGGTTTATCACCGGTAACCAAGTAACAAATAACCGATTGCACAACTACTGACAACTACTGCATTTTCTTTATTCCAGAAGTGCCACAAATATCTATTCGTCAGTGTCTGAGGAGAAATTGTTATTAAATTAAAGCATACTACTCTATGTGTCATATGAGCAGCTACCACACAAATACTTATTTCTGATCTTATGAGAAACATGGTTGTATTTTGAATACCACAAGGTCCGTGACGACCACGCAGTGTCTCTTATATACTCTACAGTTTATTAAATAATTGTAATATAATTTGAGGTCTTGGATAAAGCCGTATGATGTGGTTATTTATATAAAATTAGACTAAATCAATCAAAATGTGATTGTAAAACTAACATTTATTAGGTTACAAATGTAGAGGTGGTTGGAGCATTTGAAAGTTCTTGTAAACAAGTTTGCTGGAATTAAATTAGTTAGAATGGACAATTTATTTTCTTTTTTACTTGCATTGTAACCAGACATGGAGGTGAATTAGTGTTTCTAGCTCTTTAGCATATACTACATTGCAACAGTGTTATTTGATTGGATCTCTATCTCAGGAAAATGGACATTATTAGCAAATTATTTAGACTTTTTTTTAATTAGATAGATTTCAAGCCAAGTGAGGCTCAGCACACATTAGATTTTATATCAGGCATTTACCTACTGCAGCATTTTGAAGTACTGTTTCTCGGGTCGATAAAGGAGTGCTTATCCGCCGGTTTGACACTGTAGTCCACCACAGTATATAGAAGCTTACAAAAATATTTTTATTGATCCCCCTTGGAATTTACACTATTTTATTGACGTACATCCTGGAATTAAAATGAATATTTGAGGAAAAGTTATTAGTCAGTTGAAGGGCTGAGAACCAAATTCAACTCAGCCCTTGAATTTACACAGCACGCCAGAGAATTGATACCCGCAGAGTGTTTTAATTCATCACAATTAGCCAACACAAGAAAAGAGAATCACTAGGCAATTGGCTAAAACAGTGAACAGGCAGTGGGTCAGGTGATGAGCAGACAGGGCATTAAAGGCAGGCAAGAATCCAGAAACAACACAACATGCGAGGATAAAATCCATAAACAAGATGCATGAATATAAGTATCAAAAACTTTTTAAACTGAAAGTGCTGTGTGTGCTTATAAGTTTGTGATAGCAAGCAAGGCAGGTTTGTGTAGCAGTCCAGGGTGGCCATGTTTGTAGACAAACTTGCATTCTGGGAAGTGGACATCAGTGCAGATTCTGGTGTGGACATGACAAGTATGCATATGCTAAAATAACTTATAAATAGATGCACAAAGAACATTTATTATAGGGATGGGCTTCGTTATGCAGTAAGTACTACTGACAGTCATTGTAACTGGTTATATAAAGAGCTTGAGGTCTTGTCTGTTTCGCATGTGGAAGTTCTGCTTAAGTTTGAAAACACCTACCGCAGGGGTAGGTACCAAACTTTCAACCAGAAATATTGAACCAAAAACAGCCTTGTAGATTAAAACACATACGTCATGTACAGTTGTAGATGAATTAGTAATCTCATTGTTTAAGGTCAGCCATAAGAGGAAGGGTTCCAATTCCATTTTAGACTATTTCCTCATATGTTATTTCATCCAAGAAAGTACTTTCATGCCACTGTTGCCTCTTGATTCGAAAGCTACATTCAGATTTCTGTAAAACCGCTTTGGGACAGTGTTCATTGTTAAAAGTTAGTTTTACTATGACACAATATCGCATACGAAACTGAAATCGTTATATGTCACAGATGACACCCAACTAAGCAATGCTTCAATATGCGGTGTTTTCCTCCTCAGTTCTGTTTTTTACTGTCTGGTTTGGGAAATCTGCTTTCATCAAATAAATCACATCTTTCTGAATGTTTCCAGTTGCATAAAATGGGGATGACACACTATACAAACACACAACAAAGAGCCTCACAAGTAAACACGTATTTCCCAACCAAAAGCAGAAGGTTGAAAGGCTAAAGGCCTATAAATAAAAATATGGCATGATATACAGTGTGATTTTCATGGAGGAAAAAAACCTATGCACGGGAATAAATATTGAAATATTATTATTATATTTGTATATTGAACATAGGGGGCACGATGTCTGCGATCTTCACATTTCAAAAAAGCGCAGAGCTCCATGATTTATGAACACGCTTAAAGCAGGATTGGGGTATAAAAAGGAGACAGGGGGAATCCAAGAGATAAAACTCAAAGGAATTGTGTTGCCAAGTTTTTCAAGATCCCCACAATGGTGCGTCAAGGTCTGTTCATCACAATTCCACCAAATTCCCTCAAGATCATCACAATCATCACCAAGTTCCTTCAAGATCATCACGATTCCACCATGTTTCCTCAAGATCATCACGATCATCGCCAAGGTGTCCTACATGTGTTTATTTATACATGTAAAGTACCAATCAGTGTGTTTTCTACCGGGGGAAGTCTTCAGATCAGAGAACTTTGTGTTTTCCAGTCTTGCTTGTGGTAGTGCTATTGTTTTGCATCAGATAGTACTGCAATACCAAACTGTTAATTTTTTTACTAGCCTTTTTATCAGTTACTCATGTATGAGCTGGTACAAAGTTATCTTTATGATGTTGTGGGCCCAGTTGCCCCCAGCAGAACCACTTAACATAAAAAATTAAAACAAAAGTGACATGGGAGTGAAATTAGTGAGTAGGCAATAAACAGTAAGTAGTTCACAAATGAGGAAGCGATTGAAAACCCCCAATACAGGCCAACTTCCACTTGTCTGAGGCGCATAACTGTCTGTCTGGCTGTCTGTCTAGCTATCTATCTATGTGTGTGTCTACATCTGACTATAACAAAAACGGTTTCAACAAAATGAGACGTTACAGCAGTCCAAACAAAACACCAATAGAAAGATAAATCTGTGAAAACAATCAGGGGCCAGGTGCTTCCTGAATGCTCTACGATACCAGATTTATATATTTATATATATATATATAAAACGGTCATCGGCAACTACAGCCAGCCCTCAAACCCCAACTACCAGTCTGGCAAACACTCACAAGATTATAATGGGTGGGATCCAGCACACCCAGACGATTACGTCAACTCACTCACTCTCTCACTCAACTGTCGAACTGTTTAATCCCACTAAGGTTGCAGAGAGGCCTATCTCAGCTGACACTGGGCGAAGGCAGGGAACACCATGAACAGCACACCAGACCATTGCAGGGCAACACACACAACCATTCACTCTTACCTTCGCACCTAGGGTCAATTTGGAATAAAAAATTATCCTAATGTCTTTGGAGCGCCAGAGTGTATGTGTGTACCCCGCCCTCACCCGGTGCCAGGAGAGATGGACTCAAGTGACTGATGAAGCGACTTGGAATACGAATTAATAAATGCATGTCTGTGGACTGTTGGAGGAAACCGGGGTACCTGAGGAAACCCACACAAGCACTGGAAAAACATGCTTTTCTCCACACAGAACCTGTTTTGTGAAAGCGCTAACCATTCGAACGTGCAACAGATTAGGTCAACTGGATACCCTAAATTGCCCATAAATACAATGTGAGTGAGAGTGGTCGTTTTCCTCTGCGTTGCTTCTGCGTTTGGCGACATCTAGTGGTAGAATTAAGGCATTATTCTCATATGGGTTATATTAGGGGAGGGGGGTTAATGGCGCCCTCTAGTGTTTCATTGTAGAATTACTCTCAAGTCTGTTACGCTAATCATAGCTAAAAAGACATAGATGCGCAATCGGTCAATTTCGGCACGTCAAGCGGAAGCAAAGCATAAAAACAACCACAAAAAACTAACAAACATTTTTGTCCAAAGGTCACTACTCTAGAAGTATTGTATTGTATTGTATTTGCATGTATCATAGTATCATATACACTTTTCTGTTTTTGTTATACACATCATGTAATAAATATGTAATAGTATAGAGGCATTCTGGTAGAATACCGACACTATTACAAAATGCTGCCACCTACAAAAGTTTGATTTTGCTGTACAATATTTTGGGCAGTCCATCCATCCATTTTCCTAACTGCTTAGTCCTATTAAGGTCGCAAGGAGGCTGGCGCCCATCTCAGCTGACTCTGGGAGAGGGCAGAGTACACCCTGTACAGCTCGCCAGGCCATCACAGGGCGGAAACATGCTGATGGTAATGTCTTGACGAAAATCTCTTGACGAAAATTTACATGGTCTGTTTTAATGAATGCAGTTTTAAATTAGATTAACACTTCACACTGCATACTTTAAAACAGACCATGTAAATGTCTCTGACTGTATATAAACTGTGGTAACAAATATTCTCAATAAATCCCGATGATCGGGCAACCACGAAAAAGGTCTGTAGGGATAAAATTGTAGTTATTTGTTTCCTTATACCATACACACACACACACACACACACACACACACACACACACACACATATATATATATATATATCATTATGTTGTGGCTTGTAGGGATGAATTGTAGTCATTATTTTCCTCATACCACATATTTAGCTCTACTTCACCGTGTATATATAAAATCCTGAGTCGATTTTTCATAGAACAGTGCTTGGTCTTCATTGGTTTTATCCCAACAAGCCTGTTTCATGGTTGCCCACTGAAATCCCCTGAAATGAGTGGGCAACCATGAAACAGGCTTGTCGGGATAAATCCGTAGTCCGTTAATTTTTCCCACATACCATATATATACACACACACGTACATGTAGATGTAGATGTGACACTGCTATAATAGACGTGTATATATAAATCAATATATATATATATTACAGTGTAGTAGGCATTGTTGCAGGAGTACATTTCATACTCATAAGATAATTTTCCCAACCATAAACCCATATATTAGAATAATGAGTTTACATTTACTGCATACAAGTACTGACTCCTACTATCATCAGCCACATGCACATGCACATGCAGTACCACCAGTACCTCCTCATACTCATGTGAACACACACTCTTCTAAAGTGGATCTATATGGCTTTCTAGGCATGTCACTATCAATTATTTGTGTAACATTTCCCTGCTGCTCTGCTATGTTGGTTCCTATAATTGTTACAGCTTACCACAAAGCATTCTGACCCTAAACTCTTCTTTTCTTACTTCTTCCATTTCCCTCCATGCGGGAGGAACATTGTCCAAGATGGCGTCGAGTTGCCTCAAATCAGTATCAGTTGCACACTGATAATGAACGGAGCGTCTAGTCTACGTATTTAGAAGTCTATGGGACAATTACGTACCCCACGAACGTTCTTAGAGCGCGCGTTTGGGTTTCAATGTCTATATACCTATGACGCTAGCTGCGTATTTGACGTATTTATGTGAGAGCAGTGTAGCTTGTACTAGCGCAAAGTGCAAATTCACATAGACGTACAGGGAAGATGAACGCGCCGCCGGCATTCGAGTCGTTTTTATTGTTTGAAGGAGAGAAAAAGTAAGTCAGGGGTATATATTTTAACAAATACAATATTTACACTTGGGCTAAAAAAAATAAACCTGAACTCGTTTTTTGTGATAAAACAACGTATGCTAGTTTGCTAGCAGCTAGCTAGGTAACTGATTTGACTCATTTGAGCTAGCTTCAGTTAACAGGATAGCAGAACCCTAAATCCATATTTTTATTTCGAATAAACAAACAGGTTAGATATTTCTTTAAAGTTTACATTAGCTGAGTCAGGTTCAAAGGAATAACAGCTGAATTCGCCTGTTGGTTTATTTACTGTAACAGCGTCTCTGAAAGTAGTTCCAGCTGCTCGGTTAATATTAATGCGCAGCGACTAATGTCACACTAATAATAAACACGTTATTTACCAAAGGGTAGTGCTTACAATGATATTTGTTGAAAGTAAAAATAGGTCATTTTGTAAACATTAAACTGAGTTAAAGAAAAATTTACTTAAATTCTCAACCTAACATTGCAGAATTACAATAACAAAGGACACCAAGGTGCCAAATGCATGTATATTCACCCTAAATAAAGAAGACCACACACTGGGGAACATCATCAGATCGTAAGTATATGATCATCATTGTTGTCTTTTTCTAACACGTTGTTCATGTGAATCCTGAGTTCTGTCGTTCAAACCCTCAGCGAGTGTTGAGTTTTGCTTTTTTGTTTATCTCACACCAGACAACTGCTGAAGGACCCTCAGGTGTTGTTCGCTGGATACAAGGTTCCCCATCCACTGGAGCACAAGATTGTGATTCGGGTCCAGACTACGCCCGACTACAGTCCTCAGGAAGCCTTTACAAACGCCATCACTGATCTGATCAGTGAACTGTCACTGCTGGAGGAGAGGTTCAGGGTGAGTGTTAGTACAGCTGGAGGTAACAGAGTACCACATTCCGCAAAAAGATTACAAGATTACGTACCACAAAGATTAAAGGTGTTAAAAAAAGTAATATTAATAATAAATATGTCAATGACGTAGCTCATTTGGTGGGTAACAGGTCATATGAAAATGTGCAGGAATGATTACGCTTAGCACTCAAAGGCCGCAGTTTTGAGGGATGTGTGTGATTGAATGATATTATTCAACAGTACGTATTTTTGTGATCTCACCAGGTACAGTATATTGGTGCGCAGTAGGCAACTTTGCATTTTGTAAATACAAGATCAAGAATAGTTCCTGCACTTGGTGTTGCATCTTTGACATATTGTTGGGAATGTTGTCTCCATAAAGTTCATGAATTGGATTCCAGAAAATTTCATATTGGGTGCCATCGGTGGAAAGGTGTGGAAGCATGGAAGTGATCATTCTGTTCCTAAAAGCCATGGCGCCACATCTTTTTTTTAATTTGTGGACATGCACAAGGTTGTATGGAAAAATATCAACAGTACCGCGTGGCTATCAACTCCTGACGTGCATCCCGATCGTGCATTGTAACAAAAGTAAAGGTTTTTAAAATATTTTATTGTTTCTCTGAAGAAAATAGCCACCACAAAGCTTTGGAAATAAGTGTCCCTGCCTAAACTTTAAGCAAAGCGTGTAAATATCGAGTAGGGTATCCCCCTGCAGAAAAAAAAATTAGCAAGTAGATCTAACAATAAGACACCCTCGTAAGGAGTGACATTTTGTGCTATTTTGGATTCCTTTGACCAGCAGGATTGACCTGGAAACTTTAAAATAAACACATTCCTGGAGAAGAGTACATAGAAGGAAAGTGTGCATTATGGTGATGATCTAACAGGAATTGCAGACAAATTAGCTAAAAAGCTGAATAATATTACCAATACTAAGATGGATAATAACAATAATAAAGTATATTTTAATATGTCATTAATAATACTTAAAACAGTAAGGTATTTATTTTAAAGTGGTAATTATAATACTGATAAAAGGGATGTTGTGGTGCAGCTTTACACAAAGCAGAGTTACTGCTATGACCCTAAATTTTAATATAAAATAATAATTTTCAAAAAATCAAGAAAATATGTGTGTGTTTATTATATAGGAGTTTATCATACAGTCAGAAATGCTGCTGTTCTAGAGTATTATTCACCAACTGTTGGCCAATTAAAGTAAAGAGTTTTATAACAAGTACATTACACTAACTTAATGTAAATTTATTGAAGCAATTTAATACATCAGGGTTTGTGAATATTAACTGTAAAAAAAAAAAGGGGGGGGGAAGAAAACTGGTTAGCTAACTGTTCAAACACATGAAGTGTTTCTGTCGAATGTTGTTGAATAGTGTAATTCTTAATTAATTTCTTTTGCATTCAGATTCACTGACTAGTAATTTTTTTTTCCCCTGTTGATTTTTAGGTTGCCATCAAAGACAAGCAGGAAGGAATCGAATGAAGAATACAGCTGTATTAACCCCTGGATGTCCATTCCATCCTGGACTGTAGGATCCACCTAAAGTGATCTCTAGTTTGGATATTCTGTTAACAGAATTTTGGTTTAAACCCTCTGGATTGTGATGCGATCGTGATATTCTTTATTGTTGTATGTGTTTGATCTGTATGTAAGCTTTTTAGTTCATTGTGCCTTTTTTCTAATAAATAAATGTAATTTTGATATCTAGATGTTTTTACTGATGTTACAACTCAGTGCACTTTGGGATTGAAAGGTTGCTGGTTCGATTCCCGATCCAGCAGGTTCGGGAATCGGTGGGGGAATAAGCTGCACCTTCCTTTCTTCCACCTTAATAGTTGAAGTGCTCTCGAGCAAGGCCCCTGCTCTCCGGGCACTGCAATGTGTGTGGCAGCCCACTGCTGCAAGAGTAGGTGCTCACTTTGGTTGCATTAAATGCGAAAGGGGAAAAAAAAGATAAGTTAAACATTTTTCTAGATGGAGAAAAAGGATTGATTGAAATGTTCTAATAAAGTGAGTCGGAAGGATTTTATTTTTTGGAGCAGGCATGATTTATCCAGACTCTACCTAGTGGCGACCCGGAACTATTCATGTCGTCGGTGTTGTTGCAGAGGGACACATTAATGAGGTGCACAAGAACAAAGTATCTTGATGGCTGCCGGGCAGCAGATAAATAACTGTGGCTGTAAAGGCATCCGAACTTGCCTGATCTGTGAAGGACATGATGACAAACGACATCTACTGAACAAGAAAGATTCTGTAAGTGTGGTAATCCCTTACAAAAATTCTGAATTCAAGTAAAAGGTTTATAATTAAATCAGTATATATATGTGTAGGTGTCGCCTTAGCATATGTTGCTAGTTACGCCACACGTTAACAATTCCGCCATCTTGGAAAGGATTAGATTTGATTAAAAATCTGGAACAGTGCATGTATTATGCATTTATCTATGAATCGTTTCTTGCTGTGTTTTGTGGTCAGTTGCTAATTATATATCAATATTCACTTCCTATTTTACTTTCTCTATTTTAGGTATATTATAATTTTACTTATGATCGTGAGTCAAAATTAGCAGTGCCGTGTACTGGAAATATTCATCAGGCTTTTCCATTTCCTGGTGTGTTCCTTTGGGAGAACTTTGTATCTGAAGATGAGGAAAGAGAGCTGGTGGCAAAAATTGACCAAAATATCTGGAGAGAGTCTCAGTCTGGACGGCGCAAACAGGTACATAATTTGTTCATATACATATCACCATGTCACTAGTGGGACCTATTCAATACTAAAAAAATAAAAAACCTCAAGCAGGCCAATCATTAAGCATCCTGGATGTACATCCCAGCATCCATGGACTTTTCCATGATCCCGACGCCCCATAGCCTTGAAAGGGGGTCAATCTAAACTCCCACTTCAAGGTAAGATTAGATGTCAACCTAAAATAAAATATTTGGTGAGTTATATTGGTGTAATTTTAAATTGTTCATGTCAAGTTACACTGCTGGTCAAAATTTCAATACTTTATTGATCCTGGAGGAAATTGTGTGTGAGAAAATTTGATTGGTTAGTAGTTATTTGGCTGTTTTTTAGATTTCAGACAAAGCAACATCTGATGGCTTTATCCAAGCAGAAATAAATATGATTACCAAAGAATGATTCAGCACACCATGTGGAATAGTAATACATAAATGCCTTCATTCTCTTAGGACTTTGGACCGAAGGTAAACTTCAAAAAGCGCCGTGTACGCCTTGGGTGTTTCAGTGGCCTCCCTGCAATCAGTCATATGCTAGTGGACAGAATGGCCAAAGAGCCACTGCTGGCTGATTTTCACCCAGTAGAGCAATGCAACTTGGAGTACAGTCCCGAACGCGGATCCGCAATCGACCCTCACCTGGACGACAGCTGGCTGTGGGGGGAGCGCCTTGTTACTCTCAATCTGCTCGCTGACACTGTAATCACCTTGAGCTTAGACCAGGGCTGGGGGGACAAGGACCAAGGCGAAGTCAGGGTGGCTGTACATATGCCACAGAGGTCTTTATTCGTTCTGTATGGTGAGGCAAGACACCGGTGGAAACACGCCATTCACCGAGACCACGTAACCAGCAGGAGGGTGTGCAGTACCTTCAGAGAGCTAAGCGCTGAGTTTCTGCGTGGTGGTGAGCAGGAGGAGCTGGGATCAGAGCTGCTGGACATCGCATTGAGCTTTAAAGGTGTTCCAGTGTAAAATATATATATATAATGTGTATATAAAACGGCTTCATCATACAGTGTTACAGGTTTATTGATTAACAAGTTGAATTGCGTTTCCTTTAATATACCCTGTTTTCAAGCACAATGTAGTTCAAATGCAAAATATTGTATTATATCAATTATTCATTCATTAATTTTCTGAACCGCTTATTCCCAATTAGGGTCACGGGGAGGCTGGCGCCCATCTCAGCCGACTCTGGGAGAGGGCGGGGTACAGCCTAGACAGCTCGCCAGGCCATCGCAGGGCCATCAATCACACAACCATTCGCACTCATTCTCACACCTATGGGTGATTTGGAACAGCCAATTAGCCTACTGTGCATGTTTTTGGACTGTGGGAGGAAACCGGAGTA
>JBCNYG010000005.1:23729308-23764221 GCA_039654305.1 Porochilus rendahli | reverse complement strand
TATTATTATTATTATTATTATTATTATTATTATTATTATTATTATTATCATTATTATTATTATTATTATTATTATTGTTGTTGTTGTTGTTATTATTTTGGAATAACCATGCACAAAACCTCAGAAAACACCTCAGACAATGTAAAAACAACACAGCACGCAATTCCATTGTTAGATGCTGTGCTTGTGATTCTGAGATTGGTTTCGTTCTGTTTGAAACAGTTATATTTTCTAATCATATTTTTGGATCAGCAAGGCTGCTGTTCTTTAGACAGTTGTTCAGCGTTTCAGAGCTTAATACATGTTAAATGTACATGGACTAGACTTGTCATCTAGGGTGTATTGTGAAGCAGAAAATGTAAACAAGTTCTTCTAAAAGGTTCATTCATTTATTTTCAGAACCTCGTGTGTACAATGCAGGGCCAAAATACAAACAACCATTCGCACCTGGGGGAGATTTGGAACAGCCAATTAGCCTACTGTGCATGTTTTTGGACTATGGGAGGAAACCAGAAAACATGGAAACTCCACACAGAAACGCCTCAGCCCAGGAATCGAACCCAGGCCTTATTGGAGTGAGGCGGACTGGCTAACCACTGCGCCACATGATTTTGCTATTTATTCTTGCTAATTTATTTAAAAATCTCCAGAACAATTTGCTGGAAGTCACCTGAAATTACTAGCTTCAATCACGTTACCTAAAATTGGCTTTAAAGGCTTTTGGGTTTCGACAGTCACCTCATTCTTCTTTTAAAAAAAAAAAAAAAAAAGGAAACACGTGTACTGCATTTAGGTTTTCAAAACGTTCTGATGAGAAACGGATTTTTTAAAATGATTTTTTTTTAAATAATCTTTTTATTTCAAGGTATCAGGATCGGCTCCTTCCGGTGAACTGTATAAAATGATTCGGTTTAAAGAGTCGACTCATTCGCGAGCGACACATCATTACCTATTCTGCTCGGAGGAGAGGCAGCAGTAATGCGACATATGCAACGCACAGCTTCCTAGGCCTGAAGAACGACATGACACACCGACACTGTCTCCGTGTCCCCGAAATGCGGCTTCCACCAAATTACGGAGAGAGGACAGTTCTACTCATGACGGTTGGATTTAACGGTAAGAGCTTCGCTGTACCCTACAGAGTGCTGGCCTGTCGCTCGCGCATCGTTGGCGTATTATGGAGGAAATGCACGATGGAAGACGGAAGAATCTTCCACCGAGTCCTCTACTATGTTATGGTTGTGTTAGGATGCGGTTAATGAATGGTCGGCGTTAGGGATCTCACGTTAACTGATATGTTTGATCCTGTAAACGTTTCGATGTGAGCGGTGCTTTCTTGGGCGTAAGGAATATTAGTGTTGTGTTAAATGTTCTGGATTCAAGACGGGGCTTACACATGCTGCTATTTATCACATTTACCGTCTTGTCTAGATCGAATGTAATCTGAATGATAATGGTGATATTTTTATCTTCTTATGAGTCGGGGAATGCGTGATTCACGTTGTTCACGTGTCACATGTCGCACAATGCCGTAGAACAGCCTTTCACACTCTTTAGTCCTGGTCCCTTCTATAACTCAACCTGGATTACGAGCAGCTTTGATGATCACATGGAGCAAAAATAATGTAATCATTATGTGGGTTGATCAAAGTTTGTGTCCCCTCCCCCACTACTACAAGATGTAGTGCAAGTCAAGTGTTTTTCTGTTTTATCTTTTTTTGTTTGATCTTTATTATTAATGATATGATTGGATATGTATATAATAGTTTTATCATGTATGTGTTGTCATCAACAAAGTGATTTTTTTTTACCCCCCATCACTGTGTTTTGCATACAGTAAAGGGGTCCAACATTGTCCTGTTGATGATGCGTGACTCCTCTTAGTGGTCTGATTTGAGTTGAGATGCCTATTATTATTATTTTCATTTTTATTTTTATTAATATATTTGCAAATTGTGCTCATGTTTTCATCCGTATAGTTTTGGACCATATTTGCCAAAATACAGCAACACAAATGAGCCAAATTCTCACACAGAAGCCGGTGCTTGTGGTGATGTCACTGACACACAGCAGGCTGAGGACATGGACGCCAGATATACTATGGACTTGGAAATCCATGCATTTACTTATGCTGAGTTCATGCTGCGAGGGTGTAATTTTTTTTAGGTCATCCCAAATACCTTGTACATATACCTTTCACAGAATCTTCTATAGCTTATTAATATGATTTTAACTACCTTTATTTAAAATTTAACTCAAAGATTTTATAACAATGTTTTTAAGCTCTTATCGCTAGATGTTTTTGTTTCTCAGCTGCTTTTCGGGCATATGTGATTGGGGTCTGTTGTGTTTTTCATGTTGACAAACGGGGGATCTCAAATAAATTACCAAAAAAAGACAAAAACAAAATATATATACTCCGCAGGCTAGATATGGCCTACACGTACACTTTTCGTCTTCATACTTTACCCTAGTTTTATTGCAAAATGGGAATTAAGCGTATCATAAAGATCGCTCAGGAATCTACACATTATGCAATTTTTGTATCAGAATTTGTTGATATTTCTTAGAGTGTGAAATAATAATAATCGAGTCTTTTTACACAGTGTAAGAAAAGAAGTAAGTACATGTACAACACGTAGGATAATCAAAAAAACTGAATACTTTATTGGTCCTGGAGGAAACTGCACACAGTTGCTCCATTCCAAGTAAAGATAAGATAATAAGATAAAAAGTATGAAAAAAAAAATACAAGTATGTATGTGTGTGTATATATATATATATATATATATATGGGTGTGTGTGTGTGTGTTGTTGCTATATGGTGGAGTTGTACAGTTTAATGGCCACAGGTAGGAATGATTTCCTTCATCATTGTTAACAACATGAGGTCCTCTACCTGTGAAAGGAAAAATATTACAACTGCTTACTTAAAACGTATTTAAATTAATAATATAATGATAAAATAAAGTATGACCTCCCTACAACGCCTGGGCTGCTCCTGATGAGGTGACGGATGGTTTCCTGAGGGATCTCCTCCCAACTCCTGGACAGTCTGTGGTGCAACGTGGCGTTGGTGGATGGAGCGAGACATGATGTTCCAGATGTGCTTAATAGGATTCAGGTCTGGGGAACTGGCGGGCCAGTCCATAGCACCAATGCCTTTGTCTTGCTGACCGTAGGTGAGGGTAGGAACGTAAATCAACTGGTAAATCGAGAGCTTAGCCTTCTGCTCAGCTCCCTCTTCACTACAACAGACCAGTACAAGCTCCGCTTCACAGCAGAGGCTGCACCGATCCGCCTGTCGATCTTCCGCTCCATCGTTTCCTCACTTGTGATAAAGATCCACAAGATACTTGAACTCCTCTACTTGGGGCAGGACCTTATTCCAGACTCGGAGGGTGCATTCCACCCGTTTCGGGATGAGTACCATTCAGCACCCAGTCTCTTCACACTCAGCAGCCAAGGCGGCAGCCTCCTTGCAACCCTAATGAAGATTAAGCAAATTAAGAAAATGAATGAATGAACTTGCATGTATAATTGTTGGTTGGTTCTTCAATCATATACCGACTGCTTCATTTAAAACCCATTGTGGTGGTGTACAAAGGCATAATTACAAAATATCATTATTCAAATACTCACAGATCTCTCACCATAGGTTAAAAAATTTGTAAAACCTTCAGTATGGTTCTGTTTTACTCATTTCACTGAATGCCACTAATTAGTAGGTAATTATAGTCAGGTGAAGTCTAACGAAGATTAAAGAAGAAGAGAGTGACACTGTGAGCTTCTTTTATAAAAGGAACTCAGTGTGCGTGTTATCCATTGTTGTGGAATGGTAAGTAGTGGTGAACTTATACTCTTATTAAGAACTGGTTCTAGCATTCTTAGAAGCACGTCTGCTCTGATGATTTGAAACCAGTAGATGTTTCTTCCACACATCTGGATTTGCATATTAAACAAATCTGGTTGTGTGTTTTGGGGCTTGGTTTGCATGTTGTGCAAAAGTAGTGTTCTTTTTATCAACTAATATTGAGGCAGCAATGATGAGTAAAGAAATGGCTGACTTGGTAGTGGTACCTCTGGGTGTCTCTGACCAGGGTCTGATTGTGTTTTAATCTTCTCTCTGAGCTGCTGGGGGTGTGTGTCTCTTCCCCTACCCCCCCCCCCCAACTTTTTTATTAATTTCTTTTTCTCTCTCTCTCTACTTTCCAGACTCTTCAAGTAAACCCTAGCCTCTCAGTGGGTTTTGGCTATGAACTTCTGGACCCAGGAGGGAACAACTATATTTAGGTTTGCTGAGTGAACCTTCAACTTGAATTACTTTTCCATCTGTGATCTCCACATCCCTCCAGCTTGCATCTAAAATTTCTTTTTGCTTCTCGGCGCTACACCGAGGCTTAAACAAAAAAATGAATGTCATGTGTGTTTTTTTTTTGTTTTGTTTTTTTTATTTATTTATTTTTTAAAATATATAAATATATGTTTGGATGTTTTCAATATCTTGTATTAAAGAAAACACTAACCATTGTAAAGTTTCGTGTGGAGTGCTTTGTTTGTGCTTGAGAATTTACAAAAAAACAGGGGGGTGGCTATCAATTCTGCCAAGGGCAGCCAGTTGGAAAAATTTGCTAAGGAAGTGCGGGCTGCACCACTAACTCACTCTCTTATGTGAGTGGTTACTGCCTCCTGTTACAGGGAGCCCTCAAGTGTCATCTTTCTGGTTCTCTTGATTCTACTGTCATAGTGGTTTGTTTTTTTAATGCCAGAGTCCCAGTTTGCACTCAGGACTAACTCTTTTTAACATAATTCTTTTAAACCATTACACTGTAATGAGTATACCTGAGGTACACATGCTACTTCTGAGATGCCAGCAAGCCTGACCCTTCTGCTTTCTGAATCCTGATGTGCCACTACTGGCTGGAGTTCTCATTTTAGAAGGCTCTTGCTAACTTAAATATATACTCAAACTGTAAAGATATAAAGTCTTCAGAATATTATTTAAGAATACAATTACCATTATAACGTCATGTATGATTATAGTGACATTTGTGGTGTGGTGTGTCCCCCATTTTTTAGTTTCACCCAAATAATGGGTTTCCCCTTCTGTGTGTCATCTGAGGGAAGTTTTTCCTTGGCACCATCACCATGGGTTTGCACTTTGGGGATGGGTAGGGTTCATAGAGAAGTGTTTAAGGACTTTATCAAATGTGTTTATACTACATCAAGCTGCTTTCTGTTATAGGGGTGATGTATAAATTAAATTTAATACATGGGTTAAATGCTCAGACTAATTTTCCTTGCAGGAGTAATAGAGTACATAAAATAAATCCTGTTTTTACAAATATTTATCACCTTCAGTTAAGACTTGAATTCTTGAAGTTCAATTCTTCTGAAAAATCTTGCAAATTGTTTTGAATCTTAAAAAATCAAACAGAAGCCTTGCCAAATGTTGCCTCTTCTGTCATCTGCAACATAAATTATGTGGTTTATAAAACCAGTTTGGTGCATAATATAATTCCCTGTTGCAGCTTGTGCTGTAATGCAGAATTTGCAACACCTTAAGCTTTTGTTTTAAGGGTTACCAAAATGCTGCAGATTTTCTTATACAACCTTTGGAATTCTCATTAAAGCTAAATGAATATTATGTTGATCCAAGCAGTTCTTACTAGTGATTTGTTGAAAGTATTACAGGAAGTGGCACCTACTAAATATAAATATGCAAATTTATTCACAAGACCAGCCACAGAGCACAAATTAAATATTCACTGTAATGTCAGCACACATGCAGTATCCTCTGGATTTAGATTAGGAATTGTAAAGTTAATTAACTATTTCATTACACTTTTTCCTCTATACTTTCACAATATCACCGACTTTGTCCTGTTTATTTAAAGAAATTGCAATGAGCCACTTGGTGAGTTGAGTCAAATGATCTGATTCATTAAAAAAAGATTCAATAATTAAGGCTCATGACTGGTCACATGATCAGTTTGTGTTACGCCTCTGGAGAATAGATCTTGATTAAGTGCTGGAGTTCAGACGGGTAGCCTGTTAGCGGACACCTGTTGTTAGCCTTCACATATGTATAAACACAGCGGTAACAGAAAACGAAGCCTGAGGTGGCCAGGGCCGTGTCATTACTGCGCACTTTCCGGCAAATTGGACACACTTTGCTTCGTGCCAGTCCACCGTCCTGGTCCTCCAGGTGAAGCGGAGGTGGAGGTGTAGGGAGAGACGTGAGAGCCTTCATAGTAGTCTGGTTTTCAGATGAGTACCACCACTCCAAGAACTGCAGGAAAAACACTCCTATAGAAAGACTTGTGGAGAGGAATACCGCTACACTTCCAACCACTGTGGTAAAGACGTCCTGCAGCCGTCCTCTAAAACTGAGGGAGGAAAAGAACAATAATGATGGTTTCAAAGCACATTTTAGGCTTTTTTTTAGATTTTTTTCTGGGCCAGGAATAAGGTACAGTCAGCAAATCTGTACAGCCGCACCCTTTTTCCAATAAAAGTCAACTCACCAGACATGTAACATCAATGATCATACTATTATTTACTTAGAGAAGAAAGAGACGATCAACAGGTAGTTAAACAGCATTGTAGGAAATGGTTAACCAAAGTGTCAATGAACATCAGGTTCTGTGTGCTACATGTTTACACTCACCTTTGGCTTGAGCTCAATGCTTGCCCCACTGGTTTGAGATCCATGTTGCGAATGTCCTGAGTTGTCAAATGAGACAATTTGACTCCCGCCAGCCACAGCAGGGGTGAATGGGTACGTGCCTTACCAAAAATGTACAGCAATTGGTGGCAAAAACTCCAGCCGTCCCACGCCATACAAACATACGGATAAGCAGCCAAGAAGGCTCTGTACATCTTCTGCGCTAGGGACTGGGGCATCCGTATCGAGAAGTCATCTTCATCTCTCTGACGAGCCAGCACCTTCTCCAGTTTGGTTCGGAGGTAAGGGAGTAGCACCAGGAGAAGCAAAGAGCGCAGATATCGCCTGCGACCAAGGCCATTAAGCGCATGTCTGTTATTGTCCAGGCTTACACGCTTTAGCCCGTAGAAGTTCTCCGAAAAAGAGGCGCTGGTGTGCAGCAAGAAATGGTGCTGAAGCAAAAAGTCAAGGAGGGTGTAAATCTCATCAAACTTTCTCCAGAGGATTCCATATCGGGCAGGATTGGATTCAGCGAGGATCTACGGATGTATCATGAACAATAATACAGCCTAATATATGTCATAGCTGTTAGACAAGCAGCAGAGCAGTCATTCAAAAGACTAAATCTTTAGAAAATTATGTATAACTGCTATGGATAATGGCAGCATGGTGGTGAAGTGGTTAGCATGTAAGAAGCAAGCTCACAAGAAGGTACTGAGCTCGAATTTTGAGTTTGGCCGTTGCATTTTCTCCTTGTGTTCGCATGGGTTTCCACTGGGTACTCTGGTTTCCTCCCGCAGTTCAAAAACATGCACAGTAGGCTAATTAACTGTTCCAAATCACCCCTAGGTGTGAGTGTGAAAGTTTGAATGTGTGTTGGCCCTGCAGTGGTCAGTGGTGACAGTGGCGAGTTGTTCAGGGTGCACCCACCCTTTACCCGGACTCGCCTGAGATGGGTGCCAGCCTCCCCGCGACCCTAATTAATATTAAGCGGCTTAGAAAACGAATGAATGAATGATATGAATAAAAGGCAGCATAGTGGCATGGTGATTACCACATCTGCCTCACAGCATGAAGGTTTAACGTACACGTTCTTTTGTGTTCACACAGATATAGATTCAAATGGAATTTGTCTACATATTCTTCTCCGACCTCATTCATCAAGGTATTTTACTGATCACGTTCTGCATTACTCTACTTACTATACATTCATTTACCGAACCACTCAATCCTATTTGGGCTTTGGGGAGGGCAGAGCCTTTCTCAGCCGACTGTGGCGAAAACAGGCTACACCCTGTTCAGCCGCCAGAGCATATGACACACAACCATTTGCACTCACACTCGCAGTTAGGGGCAATTTTGGGCAATTAGCCTAATTTGTACATCTTTGGACTGTGGGAGGAAACGGTGTCACCAAGCTACCCTGCAGTCCAGTGGTCTCCAACCCTGTTCCCGGAGATCTACCTTCCTGCAGGTTTTATCTCCAACCAAAACCTAACACATCTCTTTGACCTGTTCAAGAACTTTAAGGAAATAATGAGGTAGTCAGGTATGCATGATTAAGGTTGGAGGAAGGTAGATCTCCAGGAACAGGGTTGTAGGCCACTGCTTTAGTCACTGCACTGGTGTGTATGAATATCCCACAAGATCAGCATCTTAGCATTCAAAAATATTCAAAATCAGCCATGTCACAAGTGTTCCCCCATTCTGATGTCTGAAGCACTGGACTGCTGCCACATGATTAAACGTATTGCATGGTTGACGTGTACACAGCAGTTGTACACGTGTTCCTAAGTGACCATAAATAAACCAGTAGATGAAACAGACTGGGAAAATCGCAAAGAATTAAATGAAATTCAAGGGCTTACTTTAACTGCGTGCTGGAGTGCAGGTTTAACTGCACTCATTAAAGAGTCCTGAGATAAAACTTCAAAAATTGAGGGTCTGCCTTCACCTGCAGCTGTGGTCAGGTGTGCTCCTCGTTGCGCCATAGTGGTGGATTTAACACTGTTATTACACCCTAATTAACAAAAAAACAGCGGGTCAAAAGAAATATCGGTGTTTATAATAAACTAACAGAGATATGGTATATATTCCAACCATTCTACACATTAAAATGCAGAACATAAAGCATCGCGATCATGAAACAACACCTCAACAGTATAAACATGGCAATTTCCTGTGTCACATTATAACCGCTCCGTGTTTCCTCCCCAAACTTAAGTTCCGGCTTCATTTTGAGTTCTGTTTTCCGGGAGGCGCTCCATCTTTTCCCACCGTCTACAGCTGTGGCCTGAAAACGGAACACTCAAGCACACTGGAATAGGAATTTGTTTGTGGGTCTTTTAAACCTTTTTTATCGCTGTTTCTGTACTCCAAGTGAGGTATGTGCATGTGTTTGCTTTGTTGGACTGTGTTGCTGCTGTTTAATTGATATGGTAGCATTGTGGCTAGCCGCTCTGTTAGCTTGGATTTAGCAGGAAGGGTTAGCAGGAACACCAGCTTAACTTATAAAAATAAAATTATAAATACATTTCAGTGCTAACATGCAATTTAGTAGACAATGTATACACTTTGCTGGTATTTAATAAATGTTAATATTTCTTGTTATTTTAATGACATTGCTAGTGCTAGCTAGCCGGTTATGTGGGGTTGTGTGTATGTTCAGGTTTAACAGTCTTTTTTTAAAATATTAAAATGTCATAGTAATAATAATAATTAGTACCAATACTTGCATGATTCGTTTACATAAATAATGAACATACAAATATTACAGTTATTCATTTTTTGCTCATGTGCTTTTAAATTATGGCTAGGAATCGAGCAATAGTACCTTATTTACTGTTATGCAGACATTATCCTGTGTGTTTGTTTGTTTGTTTGTTTGTTTGTTTGTTTAATAATGTAGCCTATTATTTCCCAGCAGACCTAAAACCTCCTCAGAATGACCGACTCCAAATACTTCACCACCAACAAAAAAGGTAAATATATACTATACATTCACTGGCTGCTAGTCATGATGTAAAATCATTATCTCTAGTGATAGTGGATATTAAATACACCCCTTTTAGAATAGGGCTTTTTTATGAATGAAATACAGTTGCCCTCCCAGTTGAAGACAAGCAGCTCTGTAACATGATGCCATCGTGTTTCATGATACACAACCAGTATGATCTGATTAGTCCTGGAATCGATCAGTGTGCTCTCACCCGTGCACAGAACCAAACCCAGGACCCTGATGTAATAATATGTGAATTGATCACACTTTTTGCGGCGTGATTCAAACGACCAGATTAGATGCTTGATTATATATTCATAATATTGTTTCAACATTGGAAGAGACCCCGTGGTTGACCCAGAACACGCCGGAGGGACCATGTCTCTCGGCTGGTCCTCGGAACGCCTCGGTGTCCCCCTGAGAGCTGGAGGAAGAGGAACATCTGGGCCTCACTGTTTAAGCTGCCGCTCCTGTGACCCGACCCCGGATCAAGCAGAAGAAGATGATGATATTTCTTAAATCTGATCAAGGGCGGCATGGTGATGTAGTGGTTAGCATGTCTGCCTCACAGCAAGAAGGTCCTGGGTCAATGAGGAGTTTGCATGCTCTCCCCATGCTTGCATGGGTTTCCTTCAGGTACTCAGGTTTCCTTAGACAGTCCAAAGACATGCGCATTAGGCTAAATGACTGGTCCAGATTGACCCAAGTTGTGGATGTGAGTGTGAATGGTTGTGTGTGTTGGCCCTGCAATGGTCTGGCGAGCTGTTCAAGATATGCCCCCCACACTGTTGGCTGTAATAGCCTCCAGGCTCCCTGCGACCATGTAGGATTAAGAGGTTCATCAAATGAGTGAGGGAGTGAAATCTGATCAGTAACATAACACTTTTAATAGCTGTAATTACCTACAAAATGGCCAGGTTAGGGCAGTGTATGAGATCTCATCCATGCTGTCATCCATTGTGCTAAAATGTGTCTTAATGGTGTTGCTTTCTTGCAGGAGAGATATTTGAACTGAAAGCTGAACTGAACAATGAGAAAAAAGAGAAGAGGAAGGAAGCTGTAAAAAAGGTCATTGCTGCCATGACCGTAGGCAAGGATGTGAGGTATGATTGTTTTATTATGTGTAATTCGTTCGCCCCTGGCTAAGGATCAGGTTCAAGGCCAAACCTATTTCCTTTATATGTGCAGCGAGGGCTTGAAATTGACCTTTCGTCGCACTCCAGTTTCTGTGTCTAGTTATTTCATCGTCAGCATTTTCAGTAGATATGAATAGAGTGAATATCCTCAATGGGCCTGTGTCCATCTTAAACATACAGATAACTTAAAGAGTACTACAGCTCATGCCATTAAAGGTACAGTGTGTAAGATTTTGGAGGATCTGTTTACTGAAATTAAGTATATCGTTAATAAATACGCATTCATTAATCTGTAATCATCATCATCAAAAAAAAAGAAAAAAAGAAATTGGTTTCAGAAGTGGGTCCATCCGGCTTCAGTAAGCTGCTATCTAGAACTACATCACTAGAGGCCGTTGGAAACCTCTAAGTCTTACCTGAATCGTGCCTTTAACAGTGTAAAAGGAGTTTATATTCCTCTTTACTCCGTTAAATTCTATTTTCCTCACTTTTGTTTTTTTCTAGCTTACTTTCTATCTGTTCTTTCTTTTTCCTTTTTGCTTTTCTCTTTTTGTCCTTTTTTCCTGTGTTCTGCTTCTGTCTTTGTTTCTTTTTCTTTCTGTCATTATATTTTCTTTCCTTCTTGCTTGTTTTCTTGTTTAGTTTTTTTCATTCTTTTGGTTCATGTCATTTGTTCCCCTACTTTTCTGTATCTGGTTTCTTTTTGTCTGACTTTATTTTCTATCAGTTTGCTTTTTTCTTTCTGTTTTTTCTGTGTATTCTTATTCTTTTATCTTTGTGTTGGTTTATTCTTTGTTTTATATTTTTTTCTTTGTCTTTTTTTCATCTCTTTCTGTCTGCCTGATATCTTTTCTTTGTCCTCTCTTTCTTTTTTTTTTAATTCTTTTTTTGTTTTTATTTCTAACCAATTTCCTAATTTCATTTAATCTGTGTGCTTAGTCACAGTTGGTTCTTGTTGATCAGAGACCCTGATTAGATGATCTCACGCTCAGTAAAGTGAACCATCTTGTGATATCTGCACTAGATTAATAACGGATTACTGACGCATTAATACACAGCAAGAGTTTCTCAGCTTCATCATCCTACTGCTGCACTAATGCACTGATGCAAAGTGGAAAACTGAATTCTGGTGGTGATGAAGGTGAAGGTTGTTGTAATGGTAGTGGTGATGATGACGACGGTGGTGATGATGATGGTGGTTGTGATTGAAACGCCTTCCCTTCCCTTCTCTCCTCAGCTCTTTGTTTCCAGATGTGGTGAACTGCATGCAGACTGATAACCTGGAGCTGAAGAAGCTGGTGTATCTGTACCTGATGAACTATGCGAAGAGTCAGCCTGACATGGCCATCATGGCTGTCAACAGTTTTGTGAAGGCGAGTGCATCTCCTGGTGTTACAGAAGTGATCTGAGACATGATAAACCTACCTGTTTTGTGAATTATGGGTGTGAACAGCAGAAAAGGAGATGTGCTCAAAACTTCCTGTCTGACACTGTGTGTCTTTTTCTCTTAGGACTGTGAAGACCCCAACCCTCTTATCCGCGCCCTGGCCGTGCGCACGATGGGCTGCATTCGGGTGGACAAGATCACCGAGTACCTGTGTGAGCCACTGAGGAAGTGCCTGAAGGACGAGGACCCGTACGTGAGGAAGACGGCGGCCGTGTGCGTGGCCAAGCTGCATGACATCAACGCGCAGATGGTGGAGGACCAGGGCTTCCTGGACTCCCTCAGGGACCTGATCGCTGACTCCAACCCTATGGTGGGTGTCCAGTTTAAGCTTCACCCCTGAGAAAAGGGACGGCAGAAGGGAGGATAGCACTGGGGGATTTGAGTTAATTTGAATTAACCACAAATTATTTTGTCGGATTATTATTGCCTATTATTCCCAAACCCACTTCTTTAACCATTAGGCCACGGCTGGCCCCGTATATGTATACATATGTGTCCATGTGGTGTGTTTTGTGCGGAGATTACACTTTAAATTATTTATAGTTTTTGGAAATTATTTCAGAGAATGACCTTTTCCCTCTAACCTTCCTTTATGTTCCACTCACTCATTTGCTGAAGCGCTTAGTTTTTTTTGGGTCCTGGGGTGGCTGGTGCCTATCTCAGCCGTTATTGGGCGTGGGTTCCATGGTCCACGTAGTCGTATCCGATTCCCATCCGTCAAGTGTTGCCTTCCTTATCACACAACCACCACCTACCAGGGTCGGGTGTAAGCATGCACACGCCGTCTCTGTGACATGTGATGCTGCCACCCGCCTCTTTCTGATCTGCTGTGCATGCGTATGTGGGGGCGACCTAACACACTCAGAGGAAAAGCGATATCCGCCCCCTTGGTCGAATGAGCTGACAGACGCCCATGATTGGCTGGTAATCGCTGTGAGTGACAGGGAGGTGAGCGTATGCCAGCCCTCCCTCTCCCGTGAGAGCTCGGCCAATTAGCTCCCATGGACTCCCGGTTCGAACTGGTGATCTCCTGGTTGATAGTCACGCACCGTGATGGTGTGCCACACGTGAGCACCCCGTCTTTTTTTTAAATTCCGTTTCTTTCATTTCATTTTCTTTCGTTTATGTTTGTTTGTTTCTACCTTCCTTCTTGCTCTTGTTGATTCTTTCTTTAATCCTTCTACACTTTCTTTTCCTCCTTTTATTCTTCTTATATTCCTTTGCTTATTTTTTCTTTCATACGTGCAGACCTCAAATCAAAAGGTGGGATCATAGGCTGATTTCCTGATGTTGAAGTCACTCTTTTAAAATGATGTTTAAGGTAAAAACCTTGACTCTTTTCCCCGATCCTCTCTCTCTGTCCTTCGCTCCAGGTTGTGGCGAACGCCGTGGCAGCTCTGTCGGAGATCAGTGAGTCTCACCCCAACAGCAATCTGCTGGACCTGAACCCTCAGAACATCAACAAGCTGTTGACGGCCTTGAACGAGTGCACCGAATGGGGACAGATCTTCATCCTGGACTGTTTGTCCAACTACAACCCCAAAGATGAGCGCGAAGCACAGAGGTTAGAGAACAGACTCAAGGCCAAATAACTAAACAGTCTAACCAACCAGTAATGATTTAAAGTCTGAGAAAGGAACAGAATGAACATTCGCAGTAATTTCCCAGCACGGTTTATGACCGAACCCATCCATCAGCGCCTGATGCCCAGATAAGTCATCAGCAGGGAGTTGTAGCATTTATATAGAAAGGTCTATATTTGGTCATCGGGTTGCAGTCACAAGGGATCGTAGTCAGACTGTGAGAAAAGATGTTTGCTGCTGTATGGGGCGGCACGGTGGCGTACTGGTTAGCATGTCCGCCTCACAGCATGACAGTTCAGTTCCAGGACTTGGCCGTTTCTGTGTGGAGTTTGCATGTTCTCGTCCTCGGTGGGTTTCCTCTGCGCACCCCGGTTTTCTCCCACAGTCCAAAGGCATGTACATTACGCTAACTTGTTTTTCCAAATTGACCCAAGATGTGGATGTGAGTGTGAATCGCCCTGTGATGGTCTGGCGAGCTGTTCAGGGTGTCCCCCTGACTTTGCCTAGTGTCAGCTGAGATAGGCACCCCTGACCCTCCTCTTGATTATATATTTCAGTAGAATGTATTTAAAAACAAGCTTTTGGAATGTGAGCTGTCTAGCACTTCCAAGTATTTGACCTTGCGTTTTTTCCCTCCATTGCGGTAGCATCTGCGAACGCGTGACCCCACGTCTGTCGCACGCCAACTCGGCCGTCGTGTTATCAGCCGTCAAGGTCCTGATGAAGTTCTTGGAGCTGCTGCCGAAGGACTCAGACTATTACAACACACTGCTGAAGAAGCTCTCTCCTCCTCTAGTGACGCTGCTCTCCGGCGAGCCCGAGGTCCAGTATGTGGCCCTCAGGAACATCAACCTCATTGTGCAGAAGAGGTCAGATTCACCACAGAATTCAGCAATGCACACACTTGTGACGCAAGGCATAGGAATGTGATGTCATGTGACCCTTTTTTATACCTTGAACTCTAAAAATTATTAAATTGCATATTTTTTTAAAAGCTGGGTCATTATGGTAAGCTAGAAAAAATTCAAACTGCATAAATGATGTATTCTAGTTTCTGAGCATTTAGGATAAAGGTGAGGTAGGAAGATGGGTGCCAATGATGCCAATAGGTGGCAGTATTACTCTACATTATTCAAAACTATAGCCTTCGTCACAAAACAACAAACGCTAGCATAGATCTGGTGTTCTATGGAATCTGCATTTGTAGTTTCACTGGCTTTTTATTTTAGACATTTTAACCCACAAGATGTTATTTTTGGAAAAGAATTTCAGTAAAGGAGTAGCAAAGCCTATTATTTATCCATCCATTCAGCCATCCGTCCCCCTGGCTATTATTCATCTCATCCGCAATCCATGCTTATGACCAGGTCACCATTCCTTATTCCATGTTAGGTAACATGAGACTTTGCACTAAATAGGCAGGGATCATCTCAAACACCTTTGGACTGGCAATTACAAATAATAATAATGTATTTAAAATAAGTAAGAACATCCAGTAAGTGATATTTATATGTTAGTAAGAATATTTTTGCCATTGTAAACCATGTCTTATTTCTTGAAATAATCACTGAACATCCATTTCAAAAATGTTTAGGAATTGGTTCTCTTTTCCTTTCCTCACCCCACTTTCCTTTTCTATCTTTTTTGGTGTCGTAAATGACTACCTGTTTATTTGGAAAAGGCTGCTGCCATCTAGTGGAAGGATGGTGAATTATGTTTCATGGTAATGGTTGATACAAAGAATGTATTATAATCATATTGGGTGGGCCAGATTTGGCCTGCAGGCCTTGAGTTTGACACCTGTGCTGTATATTAATTGTCTTGTATATTTGATGGTAAGTCATGGAAAACTTGAAGGAAATGCTGTTTTCTTTGCCAGACCTGAGATCCTAAAGCAGGAGATCAAAGTGTTCTTCGTCAAGTACAATGACCCCATCTATGTCAAACTGGAGAAACTAGACATCATGATCCGACTGGCCTCTCAAGCCAACATCGCCCAGGTATGACCATATCAAACACCCTGTCCCTGTATTTTTTGGCTCCCGCCCTCAAGGTGCCTCAGGAGCTATAGGAAGGAGTTCGTCCATCCATATCTATGTCACAGTTTAGTTTCCGGACATTTACTTGCCGCACGCTGGAGCTAGGGCTTTCAAACTTGGTATGCTGGCTCACTACTATAAGTGCTGAGAGGAGTTTGTGTGAGTGACCTTGAACTACATTTATATTAGGTTTTTGGACATTCACACCAAATTTTTACAGGTTCTTCCATGGCCCATACTACACCCTTCGACCAAGTTTTAGGGAAATTGGCTGGGTAGCCTTTTTTTCAAACTGAAATAATAACCTTCTTGGTGGAGATAAATCCTACAAGAGTAATGAGCATACAGTACATGCATAAAAGCCATGTGGGTTTTTGTTTTTTTCGGGTTAAAGTATAGTGCTGTCTTGATACTTTGTCCACTTACACAAAGCATTCTAGCCATCGCGGCACTCGGACAAAGCCCAGCAGGAGCTCATTTAACAGCTTCGCCATCTGAGCCGCAGTCTGTTCAAGAGCTGCCAGAAAGTTGTTGTGGAAAAGTCGGCGCAGGCATGCTCAGACATGTCCATTGTCAGTCAAGTAAATTCTGTATCACAGCACAGACGCTATCAAAGAAGAGTACACATTTTTCTCACTGCTGTAGAAACCTGTCTTTCAGCTAGCAGGTTCTGTCAGATGCACAAACATGTTTTGTGGAATAGTGCAATCTGTTGCAGCGTAGAGTACAGCTGTTTTTGTTTGATAAGTTCGCAAATTAAAAGCTAGCATTTGGATAATTTTTCTTCTTGATCCTTAATCGTGAACATGAGGCTGTACAGAAATGGCTAATTACTGTGTTCAGTACGTAAGGATCACAAATCAAATGAGTAGCGCTGTTGGTCATCCTTACAGCATAATTTGTACGTAATGTAATAAGACTAAGCTCGGTGTCGCTTAAATTAACATAAATTATGATAAAACAGCACTATAATAGGTAATTTTATCCGGTGACTTAATAGTGGGGACTGTACGAATGTGGAAAAAACATTTTTTTCCCCGGAAGTGACGTGAACTTGGGCCGGGTTGTTCAGGGCAAATAAACAAGCAGCGAGCAACATTTTCGGTGATTAAACTCTGTGCTTGTTGTTTGTGAAGCCGTATGCTTTGCACTCCACCGTTTTTCTGGTGACACAGATCAGCACTGGCCTGTAATGTATTATCTTAGACTGTTGTCTCAGCCAATAAGACAAAACAACAAATTTGTGTCACTACTAGGGCTGAAAAAGCCAATTAAGAAGGCAACATGTCAGTGTGCATGCCTAGTAGTACTAGTAGTAGTGTGGAGCATGCTCACTTAACAGGAAGGACTGACGTTGCCTGACATAGCCGCTGATGTAATACGTGATCGTTTTAAAGAGCTAGTAATACAAATTCACCACAGGCACCCTTTAATGAGCGGATAGAAAGATCAAAATTTGTAAACATTGTATAGGCAGCACTGAACTTTACAGAAATGTACTGTTAGCCTGAATTAGCAAAACAGTTGTCATGCCTTTCATGCAGTACTGAGTATTTTGCAACAGAATGCAGAATACACCACATATTTTATGACTGTTAATGGAAATGGTCAGTTCCTGGCTGAGGATAGACAAATGGTCTGTCTCTTAGGTGCTGGCCGAGCTGAAGGAGTATGCCACCGAAGTTGATGTGGACTTTGTGCGCAAGGCAGTACGTGCCATCGGGCGCTGCGCTATAAAAGTGGAGGTTTGTTGACATTTATTGCCGTTGAAAAGGCTTTAATATGTGTGTATGTCTGTTTTCCTTATTTACTGTGGTAAAAACCTCACCTTCTCTCTCTGTCTCTCTTTGTCTATCTTTTTTCCACACACTAGCAATCAGCGGAGCGCTGTGTGAGCACTCTCTTGGACCTTATCCAGACGAAGGTGAACTATGTTGTGCAGGAGGCCATCGTGGTGATTCGAGACATCTTCCGGAAATACCCGAACAAGTCAGTCTCATTATACTTTACTATGTCCATTTCTATGAGTTTGACCTGATTGATGATGTCATCCTTTACATCCTTACAATAGAGCAATAGCCATTTTTATTATGTCACTTGTGTAGGTATGAGAGCATCATTGCCACTCTGTGTGAGAATCTGGACTCTCTGGACGAGCCAGACGCACGTGCCGCAATGATTTGGATTGTGGGCGAGTACGCAGAGAGAATCGACAACGCTGACGAACTTTTGGAAAGCTTCCTTGAGGGCTTCCACGATGAAAGCACACAGGTCTGTTGCTCAGAATGAACGGATACAAATAACCGAAATCTCAAACGGACTGTTTATTATCTTATTACTGATTACAGTGGTCTTACACTCCAAACAGTAAGAAACATATAGTATGGGGTATGCCTGGCTTTAAAAATGTAATATTTTAGGTGTGTACTCATGTCATTGGGATTTGCCTGCAGGTTCAGCTCACCCTCCTGACCGCTATAGTGAAGCTGTTCTTGAAGAAGCCTTCAGAAACACAGGAGCTGGTACAGCAAGTTCTCAGCCTTGCCACTCAGGTGAACTTTATTTTACAATCAGTCTATCCATCCTGGAATGCTCGCCAACGCCTCGTTTAGCACTGCATGATGACCACTTCATTTTGCAGCTTTAATTGGTTTTGCGTCCCCTATTTGCTATCTACATCTGCACAAGTCCGAGTCTAGACATTACAGTGTATTTTTTTCCCCCACAGGACTCTGATAACCCTGACCTGCGTGATCGTGGCTACATTTACTGGCGTCTGCTGTCCACTGATCCGGTGACCGCCAAAGAGGTGGTGCTGTCTGAGAAGCCGCTGATCTCGGAGGAGACCGACCTGATCGAGCCCACGCTGCTGGACGAGCTCATTTGCCACATCGGCTCCCTGGCATCTGTCTACCACAAGCCGCCTAACGCCTTCGTTGAGGGCAGTCACGGCATTCACCGCAAGCACCTGCCCATCCAGCACGGCAGGTAAGGGTCTAAGAGGGAGTTTTTCTGCCGGCCATGCAATAATCATTCAACTTATCCCATGGCAACAGTGCAATAATTCAGTTGTCTTGTGGCAACGATGCACTACCAGAAATGATTTCATGGCTTTCCGCCAATCAGAAACAAGAAAATCTCCTGTATGGATAGTAACAATATGTATTATGAGTCAATTGAAATCGTGCTTATGGTTTCATATCAGTCCCTCAGTACGTTTTTGGGTCTGTCCCTGTGTTTCTGCGATATCAGCTATTTAAAAAAAATATTTGTGACCTTGCTCTGACTTTAACCTTTGACATTCCGAAATCAAATGATCCCTGGGACACAGGTACGGTAGTATCCCTGCCAAGTTTGGTGAAAACTTGTGCATAGGTGTGGCCAGGATTCTGTTCACAGACAAGCTGAGTAAAAAACCAACTCCATTTTGGGGGTGGGGTATTAAATATTGTTAGAGTTTCTTGTTTCTGATTGGCGGAAAACCGTGAAGTAATTTCTGTTATGCATCATTGCCAAAAGATAACCAAATTATTGCGCTTTTGCCATGTTGAAGTTGTGTGATTATTACAGCACACATAACATAGTAATATGACCGTCTACTTTAATAATAAAACGATTATTGGATTCGGCAGATAACCACCACTTGACCGAATAATTCTGTATATCATACTTCGCCTCATTCAATAATGGCTTATTGTTAGATGGTGTGTATTTTTGTCTTGTGAGTCATTTTAGAGATAAACAAGTCTCGTGAATTTGTTTCTGTCAGCCTCTCTGAGGAAGAGTGGTCTTGATTGACTGACGGTGAAAAATTTTCAGTCCTTGTGCATCCTGCTCTTTTTTTTCTCTTCTCATAATAGCATTGACACCGGCGAGAGTCCAGTCAGCGTTGGTCCGGCTACAACGATCGACCAGCCCCAGGTTATTCCATCCCAAGGTGATCTCCTGGGTGACCTCCTCAATCTTGACCTGGGTCCTCCTGTCAACGTGCCGCAGGTCTCGTCCATGCAAATGGGAGCCGTAGACCTCCTTGGAGGTGGTCTCGATAGTTTGGTGAGCATCTTTTATCGTCAAGTCCTTTAAAAGCTTCCTGTTTCACAATAGCAGGAGCAGCGATTCTAGAGAGCACTGTGTTTGAGGTATGCACCCAGCCTGTGAGCTATTTTGTGTATTCAATTTTCAAGTTGATCTTGACCCAACAGCACCTGCATTTCAATATGTGGGAGATTACCACATTTTGCTGTTTTTTACCATGGTTACGTGTCTCCCCAGAGGCTTCTGCTTAATGGAAGTGGAGCAAAATATTGCCTACAGCAAGGTGACTAACATTGTACATCTCAGGGGTTGTACTTGCCGAGCAATTTGCAGCGTTTTAATGGATATTAGTATCATCTTGAGGACTACATAGAGCTGTGTAATTTCTGTACTTAGAAGTGTTTGATTTTGCTTCTTTGTTTGTTCTACTTGAGCAAAGCCCCCAGCATTGTTGAAGTTGTGACTGCTGATTGGTCATCAGGTGGTTACCGCCAGGAGATACTTGGTTAGCCATTTTGGATGGTTAGTTAGTGTAGTCTTCACCTTTAGCGTATTGTATGAGCAAGAATAAATTTTTTTACAGATAAAGGATAGCATAACAAGCCACTTTTTTGTGTTTATCAACGAAACTTGTTTTTAGCTCCCACCTATCAGGAGCTGTAGAAATGGGGTCCACTGTTCGTTTGTCCATCACACTTTAGTTTCCGGATATTTTCTTACCCCACTCTGAAACTGGGGCTTTCACACTTGGTATGCTTGTTTACTACTATGAGTGCTAGGATGAGTTTGAGTGTGAGTGACCTTGACGTACTTTTCAAGGTCACAGAGACAAAACTGTATATTAGCTTTCTGGATATTTATTTACCGCACACTGAAGCTGGGGCTTTCACACTTGCTATGCGTGTTCTGTATTGGCTTATTATAAAATGGTCCTTTCGGCGGGGGCGTTTAGACCCCTTTGGTCTATTTTATAGACATGTTTCCGATCATGAACTATAAACCAATAAAATGTTTGTGCGTAAAAGTGTTGTAATGAAAATTGTTAAAATTGTAAATCAGCTTTAATAAACTGTATGTAGGTCCAATAAAATGCATCAGAATGCATTCGCTTTATGGTGGGCTACATCGCATCATCCTGTCATTGATTATTTTCCTATAAAAGCACACCTTGTAAAGTCATATTTGGGGCACTGGATGATGAGGGCTGGCGGCAACAAAAGGCATTCTGTCCTTATTGATCCATCTGGAAAAAACAAACATACATTCTTTTAGCCAAGGAAGGAAGGTAAAAGTATTAAACCTGAGTTGTAATGTCTTGGACTTGCAAGCAACCTTAGGCCTAGATCTCATGTCACCAAAATTAGTTTCCGGCAGATGACGGTCGCTTTCTGGGGATCATCTGGCACCATAAGTGTACTGCACCATTCATTTGGAATATGTGAGGACCAGGGAGGCACTTTGAGAACTGGGAGGTTTCCATATATTTTGGAACTTTGTGTGGAAAATTAATATTGGTCAAGCACCTGATCAGTTCAACCACTGCAACCATGAAGGCAACGGTGATGGCGTCCCGGATGTTACCGTAGATTTCCATGCAGGTAAATGCATCGTATGCATTGCAGTTTTCAAGCAACCCATATTTTTGTGAGAGACCACCTTAGAAATGTACTGGAATGATCTCAGAGTGGTCACAGTAGTCCCAGCTACAGTTCTCCCGTGTCTACGGACTACGTAAGACCTTAGCTTTTGGCTTCAGATCGTGATTCTGAGGCATGCTCCACATAAACCCATGATTACTTTCTCCAGATCGGTATTCAAGAGGAGCTATCTCTGAAATATATTAGCTCAGACACAGCTCGAAATGAAACGAGCCACTTCTGACCTTAGGTGGAAACGTTGAACTCCCTGACAGTACACGCAGCATGACAGTCAAGGATAATCAAGTCCGACGTGGCTATCATCGTCTCGGGGCGCGACGTCTGGAATTCACCTCGAATGACATTTGATATTCAACCTTAGAAGAAGTCGAATCCTAGAGATGTTCGGGCCTCATTAAAAGGGTTGAATGGGAAATCCTTTGCTCAGACAATTTTAAAGCTACTGTTTCTCACCTGCTGCCTTAAAAGCTTCTCCTGTCATTAAGAGTTCATGAGAAAAGAAGAAAGGTCTTTGACTGAGCATCAGTTTGAAGGAAACCGTTAGAGCGAGTGATGGAAAGGGGCCAATTTTAATGAAAGACATGGTCTGAAAAGCGCAGTAATGATAAGGATACTGCTTCGAAGGTTGCACATTTTTTTGGGCAAACTTGACTTTTGACATTCAGATAGATTTTTAGTTCACATTAACGAACCCTCCATTTGAAGCGACAGAAAGCCACCCTTTGTCAAGACTATTTGAGAAATGCGAAGGCGGTGGGGCTATCAAGAAGAGTCAGAATGTTTGTGCAGATTTATACTGTACTGTATTGGCGAGCAAATAAGACAAGCACTAACGTACTAACATAACGTACCACGTTGTTAAATAGCGGAAATCATGTGCAAAATGCATACAGGTTGGCTGCTGACTGGATATCACGGCAATATGAGGCAACCCTGGCCTGGTGGTTGGAGAAGCGGGTTTGGGACCAAAAGGTCGCTGATTTGAAGCTGCGGGAACATGTGTGGAGATGGGGCAGTGATCAGCACCTCACCTTCCTCCACCCTCATGCCTGAAGTGCCCATGAGCAAGGCACCTAACCCCCAACTACTCTCTGCGTGCTAGTTTGTGGCTGCCAACTGCTCCGAGTGTGTGTGTGTGTGTGCTCACTTTAGATGGGTTAAATGCAGACGCCAAATTTCTCTTGCGGGATTAATGCATTATATTAAAAAAATCAAAGCACTGTCATATCTTGAATGTTAAATTATTGTAAGACAGATCCAGTCTTCTGAGGCAGGAGCTGCTTTATATTATTGTGTACGCATCACATTGGTGGTGGTCTACATTGGTCGACAGATTCCTGCAGAAAGTCACATGAGCAGGAGGGATTTACATTAATGAAGCTCACAGGACTTTAAGAAAGGTTGCATTGGTTTACTTATTGGACTCTGCGGAGAGAATGCTTGGGCGGCACAGTGTGCCACATTTACCAGATTCATTATCATTAAGTAAATGCTTTAACCTGTCCAGGGTCGCTCTAGTTTCTGTGGGTATGGGTAAGACTGGTCCACATTGCCGGGCCCTTTATCAACAACCACACATTAACACAGTACATCAGCCTGAAACATCACTGCTAAATTGGAGTTAAAGCAGCTGCCACTTTGCTGCATTTTAATTACATGCTTATTGGCTGACTTGGCTGCTGTGATTAATTGCTAGAATTGAGGGAAATATTGGGTGCGTTATTCCAAATCTATTTGTCACTTTTACTTCATATAATTCTAGATGTGCTGAGCATTAAATATGGTCAAGCGTTAATGTGTCCTAGTGTACGAGGATTGATGGTGTTATTATTGTTTGTGCTTGGGACTTGAATTTATTATTCCCCATTGGCAAAGAAATAAAAGAGGAAAGACTTAAAATGTTGCCACCAGGTCAGAAATGTGAAAAAGACACTCAGCCTCTTTTGCTCAGGCATCACTTTAATGATTCGCCTTTAATCTTCTGCTCGAATCGTCCCACGTCCTCGTCCGTTACCTGACCAGACCTAAAATGTGACCCTGATTGACTGCAGCAGTGTCAAACTCATTTTCACTGAGGGCCACATCACTAAACTTAAAGGTGATCGATCATCTATTCTAAAAGGGCAGCTATGAAACCTGCATGGAAAATTGATTCATTTAGGCATTTGTCCTCTTTTCCTTTATTCACTGGCATTTTCTGGCAACGCTCAACAGGGACAAGCTAGCATGCAATCTTTCCTAAGTCATGAATGGCTAGCTGTTTACTGCTGCCACCTAGTGGAAAGGTGATTAATTAGGTTTCGTGGTAATGGTCGATGCAAAGCATGTACGATAACCCTATTCTTTCAAAGCTCTTGCGGGCCACATAATATGAGTAGGCGGCCGGATTTGGCCCACGGGTCTTGAGTTTGACACCTGTGGATTACAGCATCTTTCTGAAAACCTCCTGGAGACCATTATCTTAGCATGAAGTATGGCAACCATAATACGAGTTTGGAAATCCACAGAGAAGCCTTTAACTCCTCAGTTAAAGTCAGTGGGTTTTATTGGGAGATGATATTATTTGTACGCTAGTGATGTGATGAGTCAATGAGAAATAGCCCTGTGCGTGAGGCACAATCCTCATAGGGACCGACACAAGCGCTTATTAGTAATTATGCTCATTATGGTTAGCATTCTCTCTGCCTACGAGTTATATAAAGTAATGGATAAATTGGGCAGCGAGGAAATAAACATGAATAAACAGCAATTATTTTTGCTTACTGACGAATAATTAGAGCGCTGTTTTTGCTAATCCATTTCTATTTCTATTATCTAGGATTATTATGACTTATTATTATTATAATGAGTATTCTTGTATTAAGCAGGGGTTTGTTTTCTTGCAGCTTGGAGGAGACCTCGGAGGAGGTGTTGGAGGCAGTCCTGCAGTAAGTAGTGCTTAATAAAACAAATTGGTTGAAATATTACGTTTAACTGGTGGTCAAGTTAAACCTCCCTCTTGATAGCCATTATAATTCTCAAATTTTTAACTCCGTGTGGGGGTTATTTTTCTTCAGGTTGGCCAGAACTTCATTCCATCGTCGGTGCCCAACACATTTGCACCATCTCCTACCCCAGCGCCCATCAGTAGCGGCCTCAATGACCTGTTTGAACTTTCTACAAGCATGGCCATCAATACCGGGGGTCACGTTTCACCAAAAGCTGTAAGTGCCACATTTGTTCCATAGTCTGCATCTTTTATAACCCATCACCCAAATTTCCTAAATGGAAAGCTGGCCACGGAGACAGCGGCATTGCCGTCATCATCCCAAAGTTGATTATTTTCCTATTGGGTTATAGTGTTTTGCTTTTTATATTAGATTAATTACAGCATTCACGAGACAAGTGTCTGTGAATGATTTACTTGTTGCTATAGAGATCGCATGTTTAACCTGAAGGGTTTTCAGAGAGCACAGATCTTCACCAAGGACAGTAGTCCTTGTATGAGTATTAGATGCAAATCAGCAAAAGCAAACCACTGTATATGGCGGGATATGTTTTTAGAACTATTAGAACTTCTTTAGAGTACGGCTACGCCTAGCTCACGCCAGTCCAGATTCATGGGTAGCAATAATTATGTGGGGTTATGGCACCATCGTATTTTCACTTTGGCTACGATTTGTTCTGCCATCTAGTGGATTCCAAGATGTGTGGCATGTCTCAGTGCAGACTTCGAACAACGCTTGCACTGTTAGCAAAAAGAAGTGACTGAAATTTTATGGGTTCTTCCTTTGTCCATGCTACACCCTTCCACCAATTTTCATGGAAATAGGATTGGTAGGTTTTGTGCAAACAAAAAATAAACAAACAGACAGTGCAGGAGCCAAAATCAAGAATACAACAGTTGCTGGAATATGCTATAACTCTAGCATAAAGGTTCCGTTCTATAAAACACACATCATGTAGGTCACGTGTGGTGTGGGTCTGAGGGATGCTTGATTTTTCTATTTCTAGTGCTCCTATGTCCCATTCTTAGAGACATGTCAAAGGAGTACATCTCACTAAGGAATACCAGAAACAGCTTCATTAATAATAACTCCCTGAGCTAAACTTAAAAAGACACACACACATACTGAACTGGGTTAGGACAGTAAGGAAAATGGAGGTCCTAAGCCTGGGGGGGTGCCAGCTTGACGTTATTCCACAGATGCCCCTATGAGCACCTTGTTCTAATGCGTTTGACTCAATGTCACTCAGTGCATCATTACTTAACATTTTGTCTTTCCAGGTGTGGTTACCAGCTGTCAAGGCGAAAGGGCTGGAAATTTCTGGAACGTTCTCCCGCCGCCAAGGTCACATGTACATGGACATGACTTTCACCAACAAAGCCCTGCAGCACATGACCGACTTTGCCATCCAGTTTAATAAGAACAGGTAGCTGCTCATGACTTTTGATTTTGAAATTATTTCTAAAAGTTTCTAACCACTATCTTCTGTGTAGTTTTGGCGTGATTCCTACCACACCTTTGCCCATACACACGCCTCTGATGCCGAACCAAAACATCGACATCTCCCTTCCTCTCAACACCATTGGCCCTGTCATGAAGATGGACCCCCTGAACAACCTCCAGGTAGGTCTGTTTTAAAAATGTTCATTGTAATTCAGTACCCATGCCACCCTGCAGCTCTCAACTCCACGTTGTTTCACCCCCTTCACAATTACACCGGATTATGTAAAATGTCACAAAGATTCATTAGTTCTATCAGGATTCCCCATCGTTACAAGGAAAAAGTCCGGCGTCGCCGTAGCGAGCTCTTGCCGGAGGCGTCAGCTCTTCTCGTGAGCGAATCCATCAGCCGTGCGCCCCATGTTCGCTATTCTCACTCCGAGTCGAACTAGAGGAAGTACAATTCTCTCGGAAATCACATCCTCCCCTCCGGGTTTGGAAGGCTTTCTGCTCTTAGCCCCTCGCTGGCAGCCGGCTGCTTGAGGAATAGCTGATGCAGTGAAACTCAGCTGTGAGTGTTGCGCACAGCGTGGTCTGGCATTACCCTCTACACCATAATCATCTGTCAAATTTCCTCCAACAGCTCCCTGGTGAGCCGATGTATGTGCACATCATCTTTTCAATGTTTTAGTCACCTTGCTGTTTTTCTTTGGTGTATTTGTGGTTCTCTCTCTCTCTCTCTCTCTCTCTCTCTCTCTTCTGTTGTTTGATGTTTTATTTTCCTTCTTGAACGTGAGGCATAAATGACACTTGCACCTGTTCATTCGGCAGCCAGCAACGCTCCAGCTGAGATTGTTTATGAGACGGTTGTTTGGAAGTGCAGGTCAGCGTCAAAGAACCCCTCTTCCCTCCCCCTTCCCGCGGCCTCACGGAGAAGCCTGCCAAGACGGAGTTTGAGCCTCCATTTATTACAGAACAAAAGCAAGCAGCTTCTTGACTGTTGGGCCTTTTTATTTTTTCTTTCTCCACAGTGCTGCTGAACCCTGGCATCTTGCGAGGTGTTGATTGATTATCCGTAACCACGCGGTAACGGTATAGCTGGATTGATTTTTGATGACTCTGTGGTGTCATGCCGGCATTAAGCTTTTATAGTTTTTTCCCCTTTTTGACATTCAACAGATTTGTTGTTTTTGTAAAATGTGATTATGGTAGAGGTTCTGTGATGTTGAAACCCTTGATATATTCTGTAAATATTTTTCTCATTGAGAGTACTCTCTTCAACAATGCATTAGTGCACTTATGATGAGTGGGAAAAAAAACATGACTTTCTGCTACCACGCTCCCTTTTATTACCACGATAAAGAAAAAAAAATACTCACTTTGGTATCATAATACTGGCTTGTCGGCGTATCCTTGACTTGCACAGTCATTCGTTTTTAATCACTTGCTTAAAGATGGCTCTTTCCATAACTGAACTGTTTCCTAAAAACTAAGCTGCACACAAAGTTGTGTTAGGTCGCCCCCAAATACGCATGCGCAGCAGTTCGGAAAGAGGCGGGTGGTTGAGGGGGAACATTCATCCGTCCGTTTCTAAGTGCACACGTGTTTAGCGATATTTTGCATGCCAGTATGTAACCATGGTGAAGGGAGTGAATGTCGTAGTGATGGTACCTTCTTCTACTCTATTTTCCACTCCAAACTGTTAATTGTTTCAAGCCATAAAATACAGAAATTTTAGAAATTAAAAAAGGCTATGAGCCATATGCAGTAGGTATCTTCTTTTTATATAAAAATAAAATAAATTAATACTGCTGTGATATGCATTACTCATTTGAATAGAAAGGCCTTTAACCCAATCACACTGAGGAATTACGTGATGTTTTTGAGATGTGTAACGTCGTTACAGAAGTGAACCTATCCAGTGGAATGGCATCTCGCTACCCTGTGGTGATATCGTGCTTCCATTAAAGAAATCTTACCTCAATACGTAACACTTTAAGACAACATTAGAACTTTGGGGGGGGGGTGGTCATTATGTGATGGTTACAATACATCACTGATGATGTCATCAAAACAAATTCACATCAAAACCTTGTATCAGGAGAAGTTAATTTTTTCAAAGCTCTGCTTTTAGGCAGTGCTTACATCTTTAATATTATAGCTAGAGTCCCGTGGAGCTGAATTTTGCGTTTCGTCAAGGATCCGAAAAAGTAGCTAAACAGTTCGCTAATGCTTTTTAGGGTTGCAAAAGTGGATTTTTTGGCAAATGTTTGCACAACAATTGTAAGCATATCCAAATGGTTGTAACACAGGTCGGTAAAGTTATTTTTGGTTCGCCAAGTGCTGAACACAGTGCTGTTGAGCTGGTCTTTTTTTGTAGAGTTTGGTCCATCAACTATTCTTTTTCTTCCTCTTCATGCCTCGTCTTTGCAGCACCCGACAAAGCAGGTCTTCCTGAAGGGCTGCAGCACGTTCTGTTTCTGACAGAAATCTATTTCCGTAGCCTAGAAGTTCATCTTCTATATCTAGGGAGGGTTTGCGCTGTCGTTTTATAGGGTTGGGTGGTTCAGTTCCAAGATTCGCCTGACATTTGCCTGATATTGTACCAGGAGTTGGCAAAAGGACCCAAACGTTCCCAAACAGTAACGAATAGCTGCTAATCATTGCTAACATTTACTATCTATTGCTAATGTTCACCAGCTGTCTTTCGCAGTCACATCCACAAAAATCTGTGCGAATGTCGCTAAATGTCACAAAATGACAGAAGTGAACCCTGCTTTGTCACGGCTACATTCGTCAGCATTCACAGGCTCAAAACCGTGTATCATACGGCAGAGGAAATGCTGCAGGGCTACACTGAAGAATATAAATCTTTAAGACTTTTTTTTATCGTCAGCAGATTTGGTGGAAATTAGCTGAAGCTGGCTGTTTTTGACCGCTAAAATCTCACACACTGCCTCTGTTAGAATCCCTGGATGCTGAAATCAGGAGTGATTTGAGAGGTAGAATTGTTGACATGACAGGTAATCATTTCTCTGATTGGATAGGGATTTTTTTCCTTCTTTTCTTTCCCCATCCATTCGTCCAAAGAGATGTTTTATTGACAGTTGATGGGGTGTGTCAGGAGAAATATTAGAGCCATAAATATCCCCCCTTTCACCTTAAATCAAATAGTGCTGCAGAGATAATGTTACTGCTGTTGTGAGTCATCTTCGTTTTCTTGATCAAATCAAAGTTCTTCAGGAAACACATTGATGTACGCCAACCTTCCGGATCCCTGCTCATCCAGCACCATTATCCAATCAGGCAATCATGTGGCAGTAGACCTGGATATAAAGTCAAGTCAGCTTCATGTCAAGAGCTTTGAACGTCAGATATTAGCATGTGGAGAAAAATATCGTCTGGGGAATTTTTTTTTAATGAGGGATTTCTGGCTACCGTAACTCAAACCCCCTTTACATCCAAAGCAAGAACGAGCTTGTAAAAGCGGAGTCTGCAAATGATTTGTCTTCAGTTATGTACTGTATCTTTTGATTGGCAGAGATGTGCCTCAAGTGCCTGGAGTTTGAGCCAAGCTACGTTTTCCTGTATGTTGACAACTAGGTCAGTGGAAATCCCAAGGCGCTCTCATGGACTTGACATCTGTCACAGCGTGTGCATCACGTCCACAGGTGGCAGGCAGAGATTTGGGGTGTCAGCGCGAGGACAGTGACGATCCCTGTCGCCAAACCTGCTCTGGTGTTAAAAGATAAAAGATGAAAAGATTAAAGCTTGCATGTTAAGTGAAAGCTGTTTGTAGGCTTCACAGAGAATTTGTATTCTGTCGATGGTTTGTGTAGTTGATATGAGCTGAAGATCAAAAAAAAATACGGTATTGGTTTTTGGAGATCTTTATGTCTTGGCGCATTATCTTTCACTGGCACTCATTAGTTTGGTGTTGCGGTTCTCTTTTGACCCTTGCGTTACTATCCTCAAGAACATGCCCAAATCATTAACACGGTTTCCCAGTAAGTCACGGTGTATTACCAATGACAATCAAACCGAATCAGTGTCAAGAAGCTGCTGATGTGTTAACACTACAAAGAATTTGCCGAGCTGTTATTTAGTAACTACAACTTTGGCTACAAGCTCAGTGTTTGATCCAACTTTTCTGTCCTGTAGGTGGCGGTGAAAAACAGCATTGACGTCTTCTACTTCAGCGTACTCATTCCCCTCAACGTCTTCTTTGTCGAGGACGGCAAAATGGGTAAACGTTTGTCTCAGACATCCGGCCGTTCCCGATTTGACACTCATTCAGTACTCAAACCAAGCAGAAATGAAACAGAACGGCCTATTAGCCCCTGTGCAGCAGTAAATAACTCACTCTTTGTGTTGCACGGTCTGAAAAGCAAGTATAATGGGTTTCAGACGGGTTCTTTCTCTTTGTTTTATGATCTCTACAGAGCGCCAGGTATTCTTGGCCACATGGAAAGACATTCCCAATGAGAATGAGCTGCAGTACCAAATCAAGGAGTGCCATTTAAATGCTGGTAAGTGGTGTTGTTGTTGTTGTTGTTGTTACTCCACCCCTTTAACCTTTCCTGGAATTCTTTGTGATATGTTTGTCACTTCTTTAATTAACTCGACTTACGAATACTGGTAGAACTGAAGTGCTCTCATGCCAGTGTCATATCATGAACAGACTCAATCAGACATACACATACTGATGGTACTCTCGACATCACAGGAAAAAAGCGCTGGTCATTTCCTCGAATCCGATTGGTCAGACGGTGTCTCAAAGCTTGACATAATCGTATTGTAAAAATCCACGTGAACCTGTGGAATTCCAAATCGGATATAAAGATACAAGAGGGTAATAAATGGATACATTTGAAAGTAAAGTGCTACTGTACTTCAGTAAGCATCTTTTTAAGGTTTATTGTGTCCTTTCATGTAATATTTTTGCTATCTGCTCCCAAGAAAGCAACCCCAAAAGCAAATTTCTACTGTTTTTCAAAAGTAGGCCAGGAATGTAGGTAGAGAACTATTGAGATGAACATTCCGCACCTACACACTGTCAGAAATAAAGGGACAAACCTGTGCCTTGAGTAGCATGCTCAAAAGTATTACCTTTTCTCATTTAGTATGTACTATACATATGTATGTACCCTTAAAGGTATAAGTATTGTTTTCATTTTTTTTTAGTGTAAAGCTTTAAATATACATCCTTAAAGGTGCAAGAGGCTTGTTTTTATTACTAACTTGTACAAATAACCTGAAAAATATGTTTATTTTACTGTATTGTAATCACCAACTTGCATTTGTCTGCCTGTGAACAAAATCCTGACCACACCCATGCATGGATTTTCACTAAACTTGGAGGGGACACTGCCCTATCTGAGTCCCTGAGATGATGTGATTTTTGTAATGTCAAGGTCAAAAGTGAAGGTCACAAAGTTTTGGAGTGCCAGTAGACATGATGTTGCTATGGAACACTAATAGGAAACCTTGTATGGACTTTTAAACGCAACGATTACTTTTGACCTTGAGTGACTATGAAAGGTCAAACCCCAGCCATCTCTTAAATACTTTAAATGAGAGAGTTTTCCCACTAATCTGGTCACGTCTACATACTGCAGAACAGAGAGCAAGACGAGGACATGGGTAACTAAAAGCAGTGCCCATATAAGCCTGTTTGCTACATCATCCATATACCTTGTGCTCTGAGTGTCACTCTTGTTAAAAAAAAAGTTGGTTTGAGTGATGACCTCAGCGCATGTGTGTTAGCTTCCTATCAGGCTTTTTATTTTTATATTTCATGGGCGGAGGGTGGGCAGGATAGGCTTAAGGAGGAAAATAAACATTGTTGTTGAAATGTCAAACCTAGCTACAGAACTGTATCAAATGTGTATTATTAAAAAAAAAAAAAAGAAAGAAGGAAAAATAGCTAGTAATGTTCCAGGAATATTACTATTTAATGCAAGAGTCAAGCAAAAGTACATTTTGTACCTTCATTTCTAAGAAAATCAATCAGCTTTGGTTAATGCTGGCCTTGAATGTTCCACCTCCATCAGTGATGAAATGTAGAAGTGATTGTAGAGATAGACAGTGGGAAGAAATCGCAGTGGTTACAGCAGTAAGGCGCTTTTCCCTCATTGCCACTCTGCGCTCGACTGCTGTTCGCTTCTCGCTTGTTTGTGAAGCAGACATGACCTGGAGGGTGTTTTTGTTTTTATCTTGTAGCCTTATGATGAGACACAGCACCAAATAACCAGTAATCAGCATCCAGCATGTGTGTTAGGTATACTTAAATAGCTGTCTATCTACAACCTTCGAACAGTCTCACTGCTCAGTTGAGGTCGTTTTTTGCGCAGCAGGGTTCCAGAGTCAGTGTTCATTTTCACACCTCAAATTTCCATTTGTGACTCATTTGAAGTGAGCACACGGCCTGCAAAAGGCACTTCTTTCCTTCTCATTATGAAATCATTATCCTTTATAAGGCAAGGCTTTTGTTTGGTATGACCTACTCGCTCCTGCAGTTGTGTTGACCTTTTATAAAGATGTAAGCCCTGATCCTGGAAAAGAGAGAATTGTATTATGATTTTATATCCTTGGTGGTTCATTCATCATTTTATATCATCTAGTTCAGCAATCAGTACTCTAGCTTTTTATCGCTCTTTTACTCCCTCTGTTCCCTCGGTGGTATTGAAACCTGCACGTTTGCTTAATTTGAGTGCAGGTCTCTGTTTCATGGCAGCAGTGATAAATAGGTTGATGTGATTGGGCTGCCTGCTTTCCTGTCTATCTGAAGGTTCCGTGTCATCATGGATCAGTCTTAAAGATTACCGGTATTGGTCATCCTTGTGCATGTGTAATGCATTTAAGCGATGCAGACACTTATTTTAACATAAATTACTATAAAAAGCACAAAACTGGGTGATTTTATCTTATGAATTACTAGCGGAGTCTGAACAATAGAAATGGGTTTATGCGTTTTGGAAAAGACCTCATCATATATTGTATTTTGTAAATGAATAATAACCGTACATTGTATTATATGAAGATATAGAGGCCCAAAGCATTTCTACATTGAAATGATAAAAAAATACACCATGCTGAGTAATCAATCCAGGTGAGCCGTATCACAGACATTTAGAATTTTCAACTAAGAGACAACATCCACTTTACACAACTCTCCCAACAAAAACAACAGTAGTGTAGTATGGTATTAAATACAACTATACCAATATATGAGTGAATAGTAATAATATTATTCAGAATAGTGAATAATAATAATGATTTTAAGATGATTAAATGAATATCAAGAAAGAATAGCAAGGCTTTAAATTATAATAATACTAAGAAAAGGAGAAAAAGGGTAAGAAGTTTTCTATTAAAGGGTTAACTGTTTTATGGGTATGGGAGTGGTGACAGAGAGAGGGAGTGTATGTGTGTGTGTGTGTGTGTGTGTGTGTGTGTATGTGTGTGAGTGAGAGAGAAGAGGAGTGTCGCTCCGAGCAGACACAAAAAACCCTTCTCTTGTCTTGAAGTGTCTCGCGTGGTGTGTGAGCGAGAGCGAGAGAGATGGCGAGTATCGGAAGGGTTTGCTTTTTAAAGTGCCAGCACGCTGCATGTGTGTGTGCGTGCGTGTGACCTGCACTTGCCCAGAAATTAAACTGGCAGTTACTGACAGTTTTAAACTGCCTTTTAAACTGAAATAATGTCTTAGCTCTCATTGCGATGGGAAATATGGTTTTCAAATTAGAAGACCAAAAGCAAGAGATGTGCCTAAGAATTTGGTGAACACCGTGATATAAATTATTTCGCTATTTAAACAGTCACAATTTTAAAGTGACCCACAAAATAATTCTAAATGATTTTAAAAGCTCTATTTTGTATTGAACTTTTTGTAGTAATTCACGGTACAGCTGTCAGTCAAAGGCTCGCTATTTCACTTCAAGTGCTTTTGACTCGAAAGTTACATGGTGAGAACCAGCACACATTTTCCTCATTTTGATGTAAAATGTATTGGTGTAGCAGCCACATCATTTAAAAAAATGTTCAAGAAGTAGTTATGGCTAACAGTTTGGAGGAAATGGATGTAAATAACCCATTTGAACCAGAGAGGGAGGAGTCTTGTGGAGACAGTGAGAAGTCACATTCTAGTGACTCTGTGGACAGGAAATGCTGTCAGAGATGAGCCTGACGGTAAATCCATGGCTTCTCTAGCTAACGTTTTGCTGGCTTGGCTTTCCTGTCATGAGTTGGTTTAGGAACACAAAAGTAAGGATTTCTGCACTTGTTGTTTGTGCTGCTGACCGATACCGTGTTATGATTCTATCCCACTATTTACATACATACATACAGATATATATATATTTAAAATTATTTAAATGAAAACGCTGCTGTTGCGTAAAAGGAATCAGACACTCAACAACAATATGGATGATTTGGTCTTTAGTTTTTTCTGATCTGCTCTTTTCATCTACCTCTCTATCAATCCATTTCTCGTCCTCAAGCTGTTTCAGTCATACAATAATTCATCACTTATTTTTTTTTAAATTCACTTACAAACCCCAGTTGCCCTCAGTGTCATCATCACCTACTCTCTCTCCCTTTCACTCAGTCTCCCCCCCTCCCCCTCACATGCATTCCGATGCCCTGCCAGGCCTCCGTCTGATCTCCGTCTGTCAGCCATCATCTTGATGTCACGGTTGTTGCCTTAGCTCCCTACACTAATCTATCAGGGGCCTGGCCTTTAGTATAATAGTGTCTGTAAGAATTGATACAAACATGACAACAACACAATTCTTATAACCACACATGTTGATTCACCTCATTCACACGTTTCTGTGTGGAGTTTGCACGTTCTCCCTGTGCTTGCGTGGGTTTCCTCCGGGTACTCCGGTTTCCTCCCACAGTCCAAAAACATGCACAGTAGGCT